>OZ030391.1:33736170-33988638 GCA_964023965.1 Melinopterus prodromus | reverse complement strand
GCTGAATGTAGTGGAAATGTTGGTTTAACTGAAAAAGGACCTGAACAATTACGCGAATTGATTACGAGTGTGGACTCTGGTGATTCTGACTTAGAACTGCTAGAAGACATAAGGAGTAGCGATTCTTTAAGTGACGAAGAAGACGATCTTCGGACTGAAGAAGTCGTGCGGGTTAGTAAGCCAGTAAAAAAAAAGTTGCCCGGTCCAGATCCAAAATGGGTAAAAGACAAACTCTTCCATCCTATAATTCATAAATTTGATAACATAGGATCAGGTTTTCATGCGGAGAACTCCGACATTCATGATAATTCATCAATTCGCGACTACTTTGAAATATTTTTTTCCAACAATCTTTCCGGAAAAATTGCCGCAGAAACAAATAGATATTTCAAATTCGTCAAAAGAAAGACCGACACAAAAACATTTTCAAGGCTCAATAAGTGGAAAGAGACTGATTGGGAAGAAATTTACTTATTTATTGCGGTGACACTGCTTGTTTCAAGAAACCAGAAAAATAGACTAAACGAGTGTTGGTCTACAGATCCTTTATTACATACCCCAATTTTTCAAAAGACAATGCCTGGAGATAGGTATTTACTACTCTTGCGCTTATTACATTTCTGCAATAATGACGATCCCGAGCAGGAAATAGACTGTATAAACTGGATATGGTCCTTGATGAATTCAAGCATAGTCTTACTCAAAACTTTACACCATTTGAGAACTTATGTATTGATGAGTCTCTAATATTGTTCAAAGGTAGACTATCGTTCAAGCAGTTTATAATGACAAAAAGACATAGGTTTGGGGTGAAGTTATTTGTTCTCGCAGATGTTGAAACAGACTATGTTTTATCTACACGGGCGCAAATACTCGAATAGGAGATGCCGACCCCAATTTGGGAATTTCTGGTGCTATAGTGGCCACGTTGATAGAACCCTTCTTGGGGAAAGGTCATACACTATACACAGACAATTGGTATACCAAGTCCAATTTTCGCTGAATATTTACATGCTCATAAAAGTAATACATGCGGTACCGTTCGAAAAAATCGCCGAGGAATGCCAAATCTGCAAGATCCGAAACGAAATGGTGAAACAACATCAGCACATACCGACAAAATGATGGTCATGTGCTGGAAAGATAGACGTCCTGTAAATATGCTCTCAACATTGCATACTGATAATATTCTGCCGACTGGAAGGATTGCACGAGATGATATAGCTATTCAAAAACCAGCGTGCGTTATTGACTACCAACAATAAAAACATGGGTTCCGTTGATAAAATAGACATGCTTCTGAGTTCTACAGAATGCGTTAGGAAATCTTTGAAATGGTACAAGAAACTATTCTTCCACTTAGTTGACTTATGCGTAATAAATGCCCACGCAATGTTCAAAGTAAAGACGGGCAATCATATACCATTGTCTAACTTCCAGCTAGAGGTCATTAGAGAGGTAATTCAAAAATATCAAAAAACAGAGACTAAAGCAAAAGGTGGTCGTCCCTCCAGTGGAGATATTCCTACACGTTTGATAGGACGTCACTTTCCACAACTTGTTTCTCCCGTGCCTGGTGGAAAACAGAATGCGCAACGTGTATGTTATGTGTGCAAGCATACAGAAAATCGTCCCAAAAGAAGGAGGGACAGCAGATATTTTTGTCCAGATTGTGATGTAGGACTTTGCATCGTTCCTTGCTTTGAATTATTTCACACCATGAAAAAGTATTAAGTTATATTATAGTTTTATTATTACTACGATGTAGCAATTTATTTTTTATTATTATGTAGAAAATTGCATAAATCTTGATTTGAGTTATTTCACACAAAAAAGAATTTTAACATATATTATCAGTTCTTTTTAGGTTTATTACATGTTTGTGTTACTTATATCAATAAAGTATCTTCATTTATCATCTATAATTTTATTATGTATGTGTATTGGGTTTTGATGGATTTAGATTCACATACTGTGTCGTACCTATCCATAAACACTCATTTTTTCCATATTTACCATCCCTGTTGTCAATCAGAGCCACATATCACCGGATCACAAGATAATTGCACAAATTAAAATAAGTTTTTTTTTCTGGGAGGGCTGATCCATGGAAATAACTGACAACCACCTGTTTTTTACTGGTGCAACTTCATTTGTATTCGCGATGTGTGCTGCAAAACTAGATTTATGGACGTATAATGCCGGCGCTATATATTCGACAAATACCGCCTACCTATATAAACCTATAGTGAAAAAGTTAAATATTTTCCAAATACCCAAATGTGTGTTCCCGACATAAGGCTATTCTAATATGCTACGTCCGTAAATATACGTACGACAATATTCTAGAAGGCTACGTCCGTATATGTACGTTCTACAACTTTCCTAAAGTCGCGCACGGTCCACGCTTGCTCATCCTTAACATCGCAGCGAAAGGGTTAAGGTCGTATACAGCGTATACAAAAAGCAACGCTGCCTCTATTTATGGAATATAGGATGTGGACATTTTTACAGCATGGGGCCTACGACAGAGCCCTGTAGGACATTTACCCTACCACCTTTGTTTAACCTGTTTTGTGATTTTCTTTTCTTTTGTATTGGTTTGATTTTGTTAACTTGTACCTACCCTTCTGTATTTAGATTAACAACAGATTGTAATTACTGTAGGCTCCTTATTTTTTCACCTACCGTTTTCTCCAACGAGCTAGTAGAGAGACAGAAGGACATCGAAATGAGTATGTCGCTTGAATACAAGAATATATTTTAGAGCGTGACACCTAGCCGATATTGGACGCAGTTTCTGCTAGCAGAATCAAGAACAGTCTGAATCTAGATATGGGCCCTTTCCTGCAATCTGCAGGTAGACAAGATGGCAGACATCGTCAGCGTATGCAAAGAGCAACGCTGCCTCTATTAATGGAATATAGGATGTGGACATTTTCACAGCATGGGGCCTATGACAGAGCCCTGTAGAACATTTACCCTACCACCTTTGTTTACCCTGTTTTGTGATTTTCTTTTCTTTTGTATTGGTTTGATTTTGTTACCTTGTACCTACCCTTCTCTATTTAGATTAACAACAGATTGCAATTACTGTAGGCTCCTTATTTTTTCACCTACCGTTTTCTCCAACGAGCTAGTAGAGAGACAGAAGGACATCGAAATGGGTATGTCGCTTGAATACAAGAATATATTTTAGAGCGTGACACCTAGCCGAGATTGGACGCAGTTTCTGCTAGCAGAATCAAGAACAGTCTGAATCTAGATATGGACCCTTTCCTGCAATCTGCAGGTAGACAAGATGGCAGACATCGTCAGCGTATACAAAAAGCAACGCTGCCTCTATTTATGGAATATAGGATGTGGACATTTTCACACCATGGGGCCTACGACAGAGCCCTGTAGGACATTTACCCTACCACCTTTGTTTACCCTGTTTTGTGATTTTCATTTCTTTTGTATTGGTTTGATTTTGTTAACTTGTACCTACCCTTCTGTATTTAGATTAACAACAGATTGTAATTACTGTAGGCTCCTTATTTTTTCACCTACCGTTTTCTTCAACGAGCTAGTAGAGAGACAGAAGGACATCGAAATGGGTATGTCGCTTGAATACAAGAATATATTTTAGAGCGTGACACCTAGCCGAGATTGGACGCAGTTTCTGCTAGCAGAATCAAGAACAGTCTGAATCTAGATATGGGCCCTTTCCTGGAATCTGCAGGTAGACAAGATGGCAGACATCGTCAGCGGATACAAAAAGCAACGCTGCCTCTATTTATGGAATATAGGATGTGGACATTTTCACAGCATGGGGCCTACGACAGAGCCCTGTATGACATTTACCCTACCACCTTTGTTTACCCTGTTTTGTGATTTTCTTTTCTTTTGTATTGGTTTGATTTTGTTACCTTGTACCTACCCTTCTCTATTTAGATTAACAACAGATTGTAATTACTGTAGGCTCCTTATTTTTTCACCTACCGTTTTCTTCAACGAGCTAGTAGAGAGACAGAAGGAGTGTGACGCCTTGCCTAGATGTGGATGCAGTTTCTGCACAATGCTGCAGGTTTAGGGTAGCTAATCAGGAGCTCAACTTGATAGGGGTTGATATTGAATGTGATGAGTTTAACATAGAATATGCAGGTATCACCCTTTCTCTGACCCATTTTATGTAAGTGTGTCTGAGTAGACAGTGTCCAATGACTGTAATTGTTCAATGGTCTTCCTTTCGCAGGTCGCAGAAAAGCTATAGAGTTCTTGACTCTTTCTTCCCAATTCTGAATCCTTTGCTTGACATAACTTTTGGTTATGCCAAAAAATGGCTCAAGTCCATAAACGGAGCCTTAGATCCTTGCTTTGCAAGTCTATCGGCAGTTTCATTTCCTTCGATACTTGCATGGCTTGGCACCCACCCACAGCAGGAGAACTTTTTGCCAGTTGACATAAGAATTGCTTGCAGCTTCAAACCACTTTGATTTTGCAGGCGATGAATTTAATCACCCTTAATGCTGCTTGGCTGTCTGAGCAGAAGCACACTTTGACTACACAGAGTCCTTCGTATGCATTCTTGTACGCATAGTTGATTGGCGTGTGTATTCGCCTTGAAGATGGTTGGCTTTAGATTGAGCGTACCTTCGTCCTGGCTCTGTGCACAGTACGGAGGGGGAGACTGAGAAACGATTGGACTTCCCGTGGCGGAATATAAATCCCTCCAGAAGTTTTCTCCGTTACCGCTGCACGCAAAAGCGCTGTGATTGACTTTGTTAGTTCTTATTCAAATTCTTCAGTACACGACCTTGCGATTGGAGATAATCACTTCAGTTGGATTTTTGATGTCGTCTGCAGTTGGCATATTGTCCATGGGTATGTCTAGGACATTCGCACTGATTGTGCTGAGGATTTTTGCGTGATCTCGTTTCCACCATACGATATCAACCAAATCAAAGTTTAACGTCGAGAATGACTCGGAAGGTCACATCTCCTTGGTCTTGAGCCTGATGAATTTGTGTAGTGACGTACACAAAACCTGCAGTAGTGCTGGTGTACCTCAAGGGTCGGATTCAGTTCCCTTGTTGTTCTTCTCATTAACAAAATTCTTGGAACATTGACTGTGTTGGCTTGCAGCGTAAATTAAAAATTGACATGTTGATAACAGGTACAGTTCCAAGAACTGCAGAATAAGTTTTATAAGAAATAAGTTTTATGCAAATCGGATATATTTTTATATCCGATTTGCAACACTACCAATAACCATATATCATATATTTGATCACTATTTTAATACATATCTTTTATCTATTGCAGGAATGCAGGACATGCTGCAATGGCTGCTAGCCAGGCTGCAATCGCAGCTGGCCAGGCCGTAAGGGTAGCTGGACAGGCCGCAATCGCGGCAGGCCAGACTGCGATTGCAGCAGGTTGTACACTTTCTGGGGTGCAACACTATAGCAAAAAATACTGTAAAAATTGTATTTCAATAGAAAGCATACCTAACACTAGGATTCCGAATGTACAAAACACTATGAAAGGAAGCATATTTTGTTTAAATTTATCATAGTATCCAAACTGCTTATTTTGGGAAAATCTGAAACATATATACTGTAATTTAGGACACCTTTACAGCCTTTCTTAGGAGTAAGAGAGACTGGTGGCTTCATTTCTCACCTGTACTGCTTTCTTGCCGGGTGAGCCACGGTGCTTCTTCCATTCAAACTGTCAAACATTTCGTCTACCTCAAAAAATAAATGTTGATGATGTAGGTAAGGCGCTTGGGAGTAGCTTACCTATAAACGACATTGGTTTCAAATTAAAGTATTTTCAAGTACCGTCTTATAATACCTTCAGGCACTAAGTTCACTATGGCATATGACGTTGTTCTGCTCAAGGTCTATGCTGCCACATTCACCTTCATGGCTGATTGGCGTAATGGTGCAAGATAATAGTCTTTCAGTTTGAAAAGCCATCTATAAACATAAAGATGGTGCTTATCCAAATCAGCTGCATAAACAATATCCGACCATTTAGCTTGCAAATATTCCTCCGAAATGTTGTGTTTCGTGAAGAAGTTCCTGGTACTCTTCAATAAGTGGAGAACATCAAATATTGTAGCTTTTGGCCAACAACCACTATATAGGGATCCGAACATGTGGAGCCCATATTTTGTAATGTTTTAACATTAGTGGGTCCCATGTCGCCCATTGTGGCTATTACCGGAATACAGGCCTCATGAAGAGCAAGCAAAACCTTCCATAAAATTACTGAAAGCTAGGCAGCAGAAACACCATTGCGGGTGTCCAAATTTTCAAATCCTTCAATACAGTCCTTAGCCTTACTATACTGAATATGCTCATGCTTTGGCAGTTCGTCAAATGCGACCGTGCAGAATCTGTCCTCGTCTTTAAAAGATTTCGTACACTCTCTCAGATGTTTAAGAATGTGTTGGTTAATGCCAACCTCAAAAGGGATTTGTCTCAATAGCCTCCCCAACGTATCCTTGGAGAGCATAGGTATCAGATGTTGAAGAAAGGTGTATGCTTTAGGGCTCAGCTTATACAGGGCAGGGGACATTATAATTCCTCAGAAGTCCACCTCCTTGCTTGTCTTGCACAGCGAAATTGACCCATTAAAAACGTAGCTGTTGTTGGTGGAAGGTGTCGCTGGATATACTCAGCCACTGGACCTATTCCAAACTTCCTTCGCACACTTTTTGACAAGCTTGCCTTTCTTTTTATTTACCCGTTGAACTTTCCTGAGTTGACGACCCTTGTTCCTGAATCAGTTCGTGAAGTGGAGCTCGAGACAACTCAGTACTTGAGGTTGCAGCTGTAATGGGTTTCTCTGCCAGATGGTGATCAGAGTGGATATTCAGTTGAGCATCCTGAACATGTAAAGTACAACGTATTATAAAAGTGATTGTTAACAATACTCATCAACCTACATTATGGGCATTATACAGTGGTACAAAAAGGTATCTGTACGATAGCAGTTATAAACCTATTTTGTACTATGATGTACGATTTTTAAATATAAAATAAAAAAAAATCTTGAGTGACACTGAAATACGGTACCTTAATATCCAGGTAAAATTATTGGGTAAAATCTACATTTTCTTTAAACTGGTACAAAACTACGCAAACATCGCATATTTTGATACAAAAAAGTCTCCGTACGGTCTCACAAAAACCACGGTGCATAACTGCTCCGATGGTCTGACGTTATTAGTAGTATGTAAAGTGATGTAAACTGACCTAGGCTCATACGTTATTACATATAATTCACAATGAATCCAAAGAAACGTGAATTAAGTGTTGATATGCGCATCCTAATAGTGAAATTATACGCTGAGGGCAATTCTATGTAAAAGGTGGCAAATATTGTTAAAAAACCTAAGTCTACGGTACAATATACTATCGAACACTACGGGAACACCGGCACCGTAAAAAATACCCCCCGATCTGGTCGTCCAAAAATTCTCAACGATTATCATGAAAGGCATATTTTAAGAGAGCTAAAGAAAAACCCGAAGAATAGTGCAACAAACATCGCAAAAGATTTACAAATTGAACTAAATGTGAAATGCAGTGTTGAAACAGTACGGAATGTTTTAAGAAGGCACAACTATAACGCACGATCTTGCCGGAAGAAGCCCTTTATTTCAGTACGAAACAAAAACAAAAGATTATTATATGCTAAGGAGCATGTAAATAAAAACCAAGCGTTTTGGAATAAGGTCATCTTTAGTGACGAAAGCAAGTATAATATCCATGGATCAGATGGACGACAAAAAGTATGGAGAAAGCCTAACACGGAGTTAAATATAGAAAATTTAAATGCTACAGTGAAACACGGAGGTGGCAGTGTTATGGTTTGGGGGTGTATGTCGGCGGCAGGAGTTGGAAAATTATCATTCATAGAAACAACGATGGATAGCAAGAGTTATCTAAAGATTTTACAAACAAATTTATTAGAAAGTGCGCGTCAATTGGGAATTCGTAATGATTTTATGTTTATGCACGATAATGATCCCAAGCATACTTCGCGAATTGTGAGAGAATGGCTGCTACATAATATAAAAACGACACTGAATCATCCTCCCCAATCACCGGACCTAAATCCCATTGAACATTTGTGGGAAGAATTAGAGAGACGCATTCGAAAATATAAAATAAATTCCAAAAATGACCTAAAGGAAAAGCTGGTAGAAGAATGGAATAAAATTGAACCTTCGGTCACGGAAAAGCTGGTTAATTCAATGGAGCGCAGATTGCGAGCAGTTATAAAATCACGCGGAAATCCTACCAAATACTAATATAATTATTATTTGTTTACTATTTATAATTATTATTATTTGAATTATTGTTATTTATGGTAGTACGGATACTTTTTTGTTTTAAGTTTTAAATAATTGTTAAATAAAATGGTAATATTTTTACAAATGTTTTGTTGTAATTTTCCTCACTTGAGTATTATACAAACATGATATACTCCCGTGTGACTTAAGATCAATTATTTGAAACTCACATACATTTTTTTATTCAATCGTATATAAAATAGGTTTATAACAGCTATCGTACGGATACTTTTTTGTACCACTGCAGGATGCTCATAATCTTCAGGAACTTGTCGAGGTTGACAAGGTGGAAGTAACGTTGTTACAGCCAACGTTGGGAGGTGATGATGGTCAATATTTTGTTGAGCATCTTTAATCGTGTAAAGAAAAATTTATTATACGAGTGATGGTTAACAATTATCTTCAACCTACTTTGTGGACTCTTTGGGGTATTGTTCGAGACCTTCCTCTGGTACCGGAAATAATTTCGGTATAGCGTCCGTCATTCGCAAATGTTTTGATAGGCGTGACGCTACCATACACATAGAACGCTGCCCCTCGATGGACCTGATTGTAAAAAGTAGTGAGAAAATTATCTTCAGCCGTGCCGAAGATAAAATAACCCCACCGTAAAATAATTTAAAAAAAAGGTAAACCGATCTTGCCCATTCACGAACTTGTTACTACTTTTTAAGAGATTTGCGTGTATACCAAATTTCAGGTCAATTACTTAAAAATTGCGGCAGTTATCGTGTACACAGACGGACATAGCGTGGCAAACTCAATATACCCTTACCACAGTAAATAACATAATTAGTTCTGAGTGAAAAGCTGGTCACTTTTCAGAGAGTTCACGTACTTCTGATTGCCATTTGGTGATACATCACTCTCTGCCCAGGTGATAGGGGTAAAACTTTGACAGTTATTACAGGCCGCAAGATATTTTTTTTATTTGTTGATTTTACGTCGGGCTATTACCGTGCCCTAGGCTACACACACCCAGGAATTTTGTCGTACTGAAGGAATATTCCAACCTCCAGTAAGAGTTCATTAACGTGCACGTCGCATCATGACAGCACACGGGGCCACTGGCTTTACTTCCACATCCGATGGAAGGCGGCATACCAGGACAGTCGATTTTAGCCGGAGCCGAGATTCGAACACGGGCCTCCAGCGTAGATAGCAGCCGCTCTATCGTATATGCCATCGACCCCCCCCCCCCCCCCCGCTAGATATTAAAATTCATTTCAATATGAGTTGTGAAAGTATAGCGTATAGGTGCTTTAAAAATGAAAAAAAATCAGATCTAATTATAATAAATTAAATTTAAAAAAATTAAAAATTAAAAATTTTTCACCGAATGTGGTGCTATCAATTAACTATATAACCAAGTTATATATGTTTACCAGGTTTCATTAAATTCTACATGGTTAATAGCGACCCCTGGTCAAGGGCCCATCCTAAAAAGAACGAAGGGGACGATATACAGAATTAATGAGTTGAAAATAAACAGAAGAATGGGGCATACATTGCAATCAAACTGCGGTGTTTGTATTGTCTGTGCCCACATATGAATTATATTATTGCCGATATTATTGGCATTTGTTTAACTTTAATAAGAGACTGTAGACTGTAGCTAATAAATAGCAGTTGTATTATAACAAAGAGTTTTATTCGTTATTTCAACGCTTTCAGTTACAGAGTCGTACAACGCCCAATCTACTTCTTCTCAGTTCCCAGCCTGCAGTGCAATGCTTATCTTGCTTCTTAGAATTCTCACGCTGAATGCGGAGGTTACTTACTTAACTAACAATTATGTTGGGGTACCCAATATAACATATGTATCTAATTATATTGTGCTGAAATAAATCGGCCGTTCGGTATTCAGTATCCACACACTCTCTGCGTACACATTTATTCATTTGCAATAATACGTGGCCGTCATCTGAAACATAATTAATACATTAACTGAATGCAATATAGTTTTTGAAAACTTCGCTGGAATTGACTTTGACTTGGATTCACACAATTCCCATTTTTCTGCCTGATCGAACCAAAAATATTCTCCAAGCATCCTGCATAGTTCTTCGGGTAAATATATACTCGAATTTTTGTTGCCTTGAATGTCCGATTGAATTGTTTGCCTTGGGATGCAGTCGACGAATTAAACAAATCGAATAAACTGTCCATCATAGTGATAAAGGTAGATGTACCAGATGCCTTCGCCGGAAGAGCTTGAAAACGTACATACACATTTATTGCCGCAGCGACCGATGCACTGAACACTCGAGCAGCAAAGTTCACCTTCATTTTTGATTTATGCGTATGATAAAGTATTGTAATCGTGCCGAAAAAAAAATTAAGATTTTAGCTGAAATAGGTCTTTTTGAGTCCCATGAACATTTTTGACCAAGGTACAAAAAACGTCTGTGTGTGTGTATGTGTGTATTTATGTGTGTGTGTACCCAATTTTTGTGGCGACGATTCCGGACAAACTACTAAAGGTATCGGGACGAAATTTCATATTTAGTAGTTTTATGACCAAACTTAGAGCTGAAAAGCTTTTGGTTCAAAAGGGTCCAAAGGAACTGGTATTCTCTAAGCAGTTTTCATTGATTTTGCAAATGAGCCACCATTTCTGTATTAAGAATTATACGGAGCTTGTCCTATAGCGCCAATGTGTAATCTCGGATCCAACAGTGTGAGACGGAGATATATATTTTGTCTATCGATGTCATGTAGTGCCCGGGAGCAAACTGCGCATGCATGGCCAGTAGTTATTAAGACTGTCGACAGATGGCGCTATTGTAGCATAAAGTGTGCGGCCGTTAGCCGGTAATATTCGGCATTATACATGTGGCAACTCACTAACGCCGACCCACTGACAGCTCATAGATAACCTTATACATGTGGCAGCTCCCGAACGCCAGACCACTGACAGCCCATAGATAACCTTATACATGTGGCAGCACTGTGGCAGCCTATGAATCTAATCCTGTCTAATCCAGTCAATCGAATCCACGAACTTGACGCATGCGTAGTATGTCGAGTGGCACTACGTCGGATGAGATAGAGATATATGTCGCAACGCTAGTGTTGGAACAGCCTGCTGTTACCAGCATTCTTTTTATCATTTTGTATTTATACGATATTATCAAAATATCTGTCAAATCCTGGCTAACTTGTTTTATTTTAATGCAGACACGAGCGATCTCGATCAAATAGAATCTCATGCAGCTAAACTATTAATTTTATTTATTGTATGATAAAGTCATGTGCTTGACCACATCAGATTTGTTCGAAATTTGTTGGGTATTGTGCGATTGTGTTAGCTTTGGAGCTGCCGTTGAATTATAATTTTGTTCATGTTCATAAAGTTTCCTTCTATCGTCCCAGCATGCTTGTTGCCCATTAAATATAAATTTAATAACATACCATTAGCCCGAGGACGGACTACCCGACCCCTAGGTGAACCAAGAGGGATATTTATGTATATATGTATTGTCATTACAATATTCTAACATTTATTGTAATATTGTGGCTTTACAAGAATCAAGTTTATTATTATTAGAATGAACATGTAACAAATTGGTTCTTGTTGCCTTTATTAAGTGTGGCGAATCAAATATATAAATCAGGGTTGTCTTATTAATCATAAAATATGGCATTTCTGCGCTGACATCAAGAAGCTTTGCCATTTCGATATTATTTGAGCCCATGTCTCTGACCAATGTTACAATATTTCGTCCATCTTCATACAGTTTCAAAACTACATTCATCTCTATTGCTTTTAATTTGGGCAGGTGGAGTGATGGAAATAAAAAGATGTGGTTGTTTCCAGTTGTTCCTAATTCCTCGTATCATTAGAACAGTTGCATTTTGTGCTGCTTTAAAAGATTTGCAAACGCCAAAATCCTCAAACCCCACCACGTCATCATTGCCAATATGATACAATATGTTGGATTTTATTGACATTACATCAACACAAAGAATGCATACCTTTTCTGCAGGTTTAAAACTGTCCACTTTCATGTTAAGCAATTTGAAGGTAGTGGCATTCATACCTGCACATACCTTATGTCGATTGATATAATTTAACATGATCCTAGGCCCAAACAAACAAAACGCCTTTGTCAATTTCAATTTATACAGTTTTGGCCCTAGCAAATACATTTGCACACAATAGCAACACAATAGTTGCTCATTGATAAATGTTGCATGTCCCTTCGATGGGCAAAATTTAAATGTCAAGGCCTTGTAATGCTCCAAAGTTATGGTATTCATAATATCACTTTTTTCAGTTTTTATGTAATTGTTTTTCGATTTAAATTTTGTTGTTGTTTGCCTCATTTAGTCTTTCCTTAGTGTATGAGACGATAGAGTTGTTTCATTTTGGGTCGATGTCGGCAAATATAAACATGGCGAAACCAATGGTTGCAGTGATACCAATCCTGTTTTAGCTATATTTAAAATAACTGTTTGCAGTGGTCCTACAATTAAAATATTTATAGATGAATATGTTCTGTATGGTATTGTATCCAACATACCAGGATGAAGTACAATATTTAGTAAAATGTTTATCTTCTGCAATAGAATTGATTCTTTGGGTTTGCCAATATCATCAAGTGCCACTCGATGCTTCTTTGACTGATAACAGAACATGGTTTTTATATTTGTAATATTCTTCTGATGCAATATTTTGAATAGTAGCAGGAAGATTATATACTCCATAATTATGGTCACTTTTGACACATTAGACGACCTTTCTAGTGTAGGAAATATTGTTGGGCAAGCGTACAGTTACAGCCTATTCCGCAAGTCGTTTAAGAAGATATGTTGTTCAAAGTGTGCTCCACATACTCTATGGGTCTTGTGGAAAGGGTCTATAGTTTCCATTAAATCACCCCTACCGCACAGCTGGGCCCATCTTTCTTCTCTGAAAATATATAGTTATATGACACATACGTAAAATCCAGTTCTATTGAGACATTTTATTTATCACCTATTAATATCTTTTGGGAATAAGAGAAACAAGCTTGATTTGCGGTTTGTGTTCTTACAGCATTTTACAGCACACCTTTGTCGCGAACCGTGTTTCGGCACTTAAAAAACTATAATAAAAACTAAACTAACACTAATGAATACTACATTCACAGTAAACTGCAAAATTCTCAACATCGTGATACGCAAATACGTCCCTGAACAATGAGGTGTTGCCTTTTAAGAGCCGTTGCAATCTTTGTTTGAATTTAAGGCAGTGCCCTTTGAGCGGGCTGCTTTCGAATTGATATACCTTATCAGTGTTGCCAACAGTGGTTACCTGCACACCACTAGATTGCCAGAGTATCCCACTAGAAAATCACTAGATTTCGAATTTAACCTAACAAAAAAACACTAGATTTTGAATTAACCAATGTAATCTACCAAAAAACTATAGGGTTTTATGTACTACCGGACAATTTTGATAACAATTTGATACAATTTTGATAAATAAAAGATGTGACTTAAAGTACTAATATTGCCTTAATGAAAACATAATAAATAACCATACTTAATGTATGATACATAATGTATTGTAAATGTATCAGGATTAGCTTGCAACTCCTTTACTTTGGTTTCAAATAGTTGTCCAAGGTAGCAATGTGTACATAATCATTTATATTACCATTAAATATATTAATATTTCTACCTGGTATTGTTATTTTATTTATTATTAACTCAATTAGAAATGTTAAATCCTTGAGGAGTTTAGTAGGATCTGCATCGGTGCTCTCAAATAACTTATTTACCATATATTGGGTTTAAGAAAAGTAAATAATAAAATTACATTTGATACAGAATTTCTGCTGTATAGCATTTATCTTTTAATCTGGATATTTCAAAATGAGTTTTCAACTCTACCCATTGATCCAGTATTCTGGCAACTGCCGATTCGATAGAATGCCATCGTGTTTGGCATGATTGAACAATTTTTAATGGATCATCATTATTATTGATAATATTTTGCATACTTTTTTATAAGCCATTTGAGTTAGGAACTTCTTGGCATACATTCCCTAAATGCATGGGAAATTGCAAGTTGCAACGAGTGGCATACACATTTAATGAAAATAAGATCGTGTAGTTCCACCCACCTACCTTTAATTTGGCATATAAACCTATATTGATACCTGTCATAACAGGTGCATTATCGGTGCCAATTCCGATAAAATTAGAAATATTTAATTTGTACTTGATCAAAGTGGCTTTAATGGCATTCAATAAAGCACCTGCATCACAGGCATTTAAGGCAGCTAAATCTGAAGGTGTACTAGTATTTTTCGCTTTACTAAAAAAATAATAATACGTAATATTTATTGAATGTAATGTCTGTGGACTCATCTATCACAAACTAAACTTAGCCCTACCTATATCATTTCCTAAGTCCTTAACACAATACGGTAAAATAATATTTTTAATAATACCGGAACATTTTGTTCGGTTTAGTTTAAGGTAGAAAACTCACCGATGCGATAAGCGACTAGCGATGCGCGACACGCGATGTTTCTATAGAAACCTATAAAGGCTGTCGCGTATCGCGGTTCTATGTGTATGCAACAGGCGAAACGCAACGTGCCATATCGCATCGCATCCCAAATGTTACTCAATTCACACACACACAAACACAGTCGTTTGTGAAAGATGTCACCTGACGAAGTGCTAATTGCATAGTACATGCTTCGGAAGATCCGTAGACAAAGGGTAAAAAAAGGCAACAACGGTGGTTTTGGATAAGATCTTTCAATTTAGTTAATATAAAATATAGCATAACGATATTTGCAAGAGAATGAACTTTAGCCCTTAAATGCATATTGTTACAGAACTGCAACATATTATTTTTTCCTTAAAAACACATATGATAGTTCATATATGTATTTAAGGAAAAAAATAATATGTTGCAGTTCTGTAACAATATGCATTTAAGGGCTAGCATGAACCAGGAAACGTTTTTAATTTTACTAGGCCTAGTCTCTCCGTTAATCACAATAAAGACACTAACTACAGAGAGGCTGTGACTGCCGAAGAGTGTATTCTTATTACGCTTAGGTAAGTTTATATACTTTGAATAATAATTTGTTTGTAATATGTTTTGCCATATAGTTTGGAGAGTGGATAATATATATGGATATCATGATAGATGTGTAATGAGCTTTGTCTGATGAATGGCTACATCGTTAACTTGTTTTTACTATTAACGATATCCTGAGACGGAACCGGCAATGTTTTGTATCAATATAATTTTTGTAGATAGGACACATTACCTATGGATAGCGGAATAGTAGGCATTTGAAACAAAGTATTTGTCATATTATATGGCAAGAAAACCAATAAATATATAAATATGAAACTTCAACAATATATTTGCGTTTATTTATCAAATAGCTAATTAATTATTTCCTCATTTGGAAGTGGAATCAAACTTACTGGGATGGTACTGTTAAGCCATGGCAGTTCTGCATTTTCTTGTTCACTTAATGTGTGATCTATAAGTTGATGTACGGACATTTTAAATTTCCGTTTTGTCTGCTGTCCATTTTTTTCACATCTGGTAAGAGACTTTTTAGAAAATCAAAATCGGCATCTTCGACGCTTTGCTTTTTTATATACTCCACGAAGTATTTATCAGCTTCGCTTCCTTCAATTGCTGTTTTTAGAACTATTAATTTTTAATATTTTTACCAATAACCAATAAACCTTCACATCATCCTGGTAGTCCTTATCATAAATAACTGTGAGAACCTTTCTCTGAAGACTGAAAATCTTCTCCGCGTCGGGTGAGTGTCCCCAGACTATTAGACCATATGCACAGTGAGACATAAACAGTGAATGATAGGCCAAGAGCAAGGCTTCACGTGGCACCTGTCTCTTCAGTGACCGTATGAGAAAGATGTTCCTAGATAATTTGTTCGCTAAACAATTGCAGTGCTGTTCCCAAGACAGTGTCAAGGTGAAAACCAAGAAACCTTGCGTTTTCTTGCCTGTCGGTCGGTCTCCTGTGTGAAAAAAGCACTTGCTTTGTCGTCTGCTCATTGAGACACAGACCGTTTTGTTCGAACCAGCGACTGGCATCCGACTACACCACACCGATTCGCTCCCGCACAACCTCACAATCATTGCCTCGTATGACAATAGTAAAGTCATCCGCAAAGAGTACCCGGTCCGCTCCCGGCCCGCCGCTAAAATCGTTTACGTACACTAAACACTTGTTTACGATTTGAAAAGTACGAGTTAATTAGAGTTAGACTATTTTTGCTGAAGTTATAGTGTGCAACTTTGCTAAGAAGCAAATCGGGCAGCACGCAATCGAACGCCTTGCTGAGGTCACAGAATAGGGACCCTACCACCTCTTAGCACTCGCCTCCATCAACTATTTTACCCACTAGACTGATCAGAGCATCAGTCGTGGATTTTCCCGACCTAAACCGAACTGGCCTTCGTGAAAGAGCCCGTCCTGTGCGAAATGACTAATAATTTGTCTCTTTAGAACTGTTTCAATGATTTTCGATATAACATGTAGTATAGCAATCGGTCTCAGGTTGTCGGGGCTATCCGTTTGGCTATTCTTGGGTATTGGATAACTTTAGCAATCTTAAGAGAATCCGGGAATATACCGTCCCTTATACATCTGTTGATGATATTGGTTAGCAGCAAAACTATCTGTTCACAAACACACTTTATAAGGCGAGCGTTCATCTCGTGACAGTCAAAACCTGGTTTGTTTTTTAAGTTCTTTATTATGTCCCTAACCTGTATGAATGTAGTTTCCTGGAAAGAAAAATGAGGAAAATTACCAGGAGTCATATTATGGCGGTTATATATAGTATATACGTTTGAACCAGAGCCTTGATTTAATTTTTTCAATATGTCCCTTCCTATGTTTGTATAGAAATTATTTATATTGTTAACATCTACGCTTGGGTTTGACTCCTTTACTTTTGTAGGTCTGGTTTGTTTATGAGGTCCCAGCAGGTTTTTTGTTTAGTGTAGCTTTTTTCTATTTTTATTTTATAATAATCTAACTTCGCCTTTTTAATTTCCGTCCTGTACTGCTTTCGATAATTAGAGTAATGAGCTCTTGGCTCTGAAGGCTATGACATAATTCGCTAATAAAACTTAAACGATCTCTCATTTTACGTAGAGATTCCGCGAACCAGATATCCATTTTTAATGCTTTGCCTTTAGTAACAGACTTTTGTGGGAAATATAACTTAACCTTAACCATAGTTTAAGGTGTCTATAAATTGACCGAATACTTGGTTGCTGCCTACGTTTTTATTCGTTAGAAAACTCCAATCAGTTGAGAGTATTTGTTTATAAAAACCGCATTTACCTTTGTTTGTTATTGGTCTAAAATATTTTACTGCATCACCACTATCCGGACAGTCCAGGGTCAAACACCGCCGTTTGGTAGGGAATTCTAAAGTTAGATAGAAAGTTGTCAATACATGCTGTCTTGCGAGTGCTATCTGAAATTAAAATTTCAAGGTTAAAGGAATTCTGTAAACACCGGAAATCCAAGAAACTCTTTTCAGTTGTATGAAAGTGAATGTTAAAATCCCCCCCAATGATAACCTGGACACGCTGCGACTGTATCACAGACAATATACGATCAAAACACCTTAAAAAACAACTAAAATCTCCCAGTGGTATACGGTATACAGACACAATCAACAATTGGGGATGTGAGAGCTCAACTGCAGCCACTTCGCACTGGGACTCGACACTTAGATTATTGATATCATCCCTGCTTTTATAGGTTAACCCCTCTTTACATAGTATCAGGGCACCTCCGTGTACCGATTTTCTACGTGCAAAGCAGGCAGCGACACTTTAGTTTTCGATTGTAAGCGCTTCCACTTCAGTCACACTTAAAAATGTTCGGTTAAGCAAACGATGTCATATCTATTATTTGTCAAAAGAATATATAAGTCTAGTAATTTGTTTCTTACCGATTGTATGTTTATATGCATTATTCGGAATCTATTAGCGCCCATGTCGGGGCCCCCGCCTGTTTTCGTTATGTTCGTTCGCCGTGATGGCATGGCACGAAAAAGCCGTATTTTTAGGTTTTCCGGCCAGAAACTCTCATCCAGGACGTTGCTTAATGAATCTGCGGGTACGCCAATTTTAAATGATGACGATAGTTCATCGGCTTTTAGCTTTTTAACAAAAACCTTCTTTATTTTGAGGAATGTTTTTAACGAATCTTCTGTTATGTCACTTTTGAGGTTACAGACGTATAGGAATGTCTATAATGTCTATAATGTATAACATTTTTTGGTAAAATTAATAGTTTAGCTGCAGCAAATTCTATTTGATCGAAATCGTGTCTACATTAATAGTAGGTAGCCAAGAAATTTTCAAACTTTTGACAGTATTGAGATCGTCGGCGGTTGCGAAACGTCAATTCAACACGCAAATGCATGGAGAATGTGACGAGGAGGAGAAACACGCGCGCACATACGCTATGTGCAACAATATTGGAACAGCTTGGTGTTTACAAAGTCAATGTCATTTCTTTAATTTCGTCAAAATAGTTAAATAATAAATTAACGTAGAGGAAATTTTGTATAATTTATGTAATTTATGTCTGACATTTTTTGATAAAATTAATAGTTTAGCTGTAGGAGCAAATTCTATTTGATCGAGATCGTGTCTGCATTAATATAGGATTTGCCAGATATTTGTATTCTAATGACAGTAGGTAGTGTTAAAGGCTGATTTTTTAACAATACCTAATGTCAATATCTGTCAAATCCTGGCTAATTCGTTTTATTTTAATGCAAACACGATCGATCTCGATACAATCTCATGCAGCTAAACTATTAATTTTATATATTGTATGATAAAGTCATGTGCCTGGCCACATGACATTTTTTAAACTTTTGTTATTTTGTATGATTTTGTAATTTGTTCTATACTGACAACTTTTTCTTCCCAAAATCCAGAATATTTCTCTGTATTTGAAGCCAAGGCCCACTCTTCTCTTCTTAACGTGTTCTTTCCACCTTATCTTTGCATTCAGAGTCATACTCTGAAACTCGCGTATGGAACTATGGCGCCGTTAGTCTTGACATGAGGGATGTGGTCTCGATTCTCTTGTTTGTAAAGTTAATGCGGACAGACTTCAGTTCATTGAGCTTGGTCTTCCATTTTTTTATCCTTCCATGTATTTGATGCCTAGCTTGTTGAAGATCCCTAGTATATTCTCCAACAGTTGATCCCACTGCCATTAGAGCCATGTCATCTGCGAAAGTGTCGACTGTTACATTTTCCAGCCGTGGTGGGTCACTTGTATAGAGAGTAGGTAAAGAAATGGTGCCAAGATACATCACTAGGGTACCTCTGCTTTTACTTCCTGTAGATCCGAGTATTCATATATGTGAATAGTATATCTTATATGCAATATCTACCATTTGACGACTTGATTTATTATTATGCCACAAAAGAAAACAATCTAAACCGGAAACTAATCTTAGGAATGCTCATTTATACGTACAGCGGATGGTCCCGGCAATCTGTCGAATACCTGGTTATCGTTACCTTATTGCACTCTAACGAACTTGTAATAATAGTATTTTGAGTTAATATGGGTTCGAAATGGTTATCTCAAAAGCATAGAAGTAAATTCGTAAAACTTTTTTATTACCTAATCTTGATGTGGTCACCAATATCGTATTTCTATAATTTCAGATGCCGAAGTTCGTACGACCACCGCCAATTCCAGCCGCTGATATGTTTTTGGCTAATGTCGCAGCCTTGACGACGTCGAGTTCTCTCGACAACAGCGCTGATGAATATTACATCCCGAAGAAGAAGAACATCGCAGATACGATCGCCGACGAGTTCGCTGATAATAGCGATAACGAGACGCCGCAGAAGAAAAGACAGTTGAAGAAGAGATGGCATAGGTCTAGATCCGCAACTTCATAAATTTCACATCTGACCATACCATATCACAAAAAATTGCAATTACATATAAAGGGTCTTAAACATTGAGCAATACGGTTGTCAGAGAGGGAATTTCACTTGAGTAACTTCCGCCTCATAAGTAAAATGCTGTTAACATGTAGCTATCCGAAAAGTCTAATTCATAAAATATTATACAGCGGAGTGAAAACAACGTAACTGATAGACTAACGATTGGTGATAGGAATATGGACAACAAATATTTTAAACTTCCAAGCATACCGGGTTTAACTAAGAAATTTATCGCTACTTTAAAAGCTGACAAATTAAAAATAGTGACGTATAACAACAAAAATATTGGCAACCGGTATTCCAACGTGACGGACAGAGTTACAGACTGCGACAAAAGTGGGTTGTTCTATCGGGTTGATTGCGGCTCAGATTTTTTTTATTTATTTTATTTAATAAAACAATTTTTCACACATAATATTAAAATTTTACTGTAAACGTGTGTATTTCATGTGCAATTCAGCAGAATGGGACGGTCACGCCACATGCAAGGAAATTTCTTGTGAACCAAGAACAATCACACGCGGAGTCAGCAAAATCATCAGTCCTGAGTGCAATTTGAATCCAGTGGTTGTCAATGTATTTATTCATACTTACATCAGTTTTATTGAGAAAACTTATTAGTTTTTATTACCACTGTAATAGTTTTAAGACGACTTTTTGTATATAAGCCCGAAGTTTTATATAATAAACCAGTATATCTAACCTAACGTTTTCGGCACACTAATACCAGCCCCAAGCCACCGGATCAAAGTGTGAGGCTACACTCCAACGGTATTTTTTAACATCAACCTATACACCATTGCCATCTAAGGCTCTGGGCGATATGGAGAGTGAGGCTGCTCATCGGTAGTGTTCCTACGAAGGGTACTCAAATAAAACAGTTTCTCGAACACTATTGCCGATTTTCTGGTAGTGTTATTACGGAGAGAAATCTGTTGTTGAACTATTAAAAACTTAAAACAATTATACTCGGACACTTTCCGGCTCCCGGTAGTGATACCGCGTAGAGTAAGTAGTGTGACACTGCAAGTCCCTACGTCAAATCGTATGGTTCAAGATAGTTTAAGATATAAATATTTACTATCTATCTATCTATCTACGATCACGAAAACAAAGCCCACAAATTATAAAATTCTAGAAAATGTTTGTGGGATATGTGCAACTTTAACGAAGTCTTGTAAGTCTAAATATGTACTAATACCAACTAGTCAGTCACAAAATTGAAACAGAAACTTTCCTGGTAGACCAAATGCCATGAATTACATCGAGGACTATGTGGTGCCTGCTGCACCACATACCGCCGGCATCACTAGAAACTTTTTACAAGAACGTGGAATTCAGGTCAAGGAATGGCCGGCGTTAAGTCCTGACATGAATCATATTGAATACGTCTGGGATCAGCTTGTCCGACGTGTTTGGAAGCGCCCCAATCTACCACTAACCATACAGGAATTGACACAAGCTCTGATTGAGGAATGGGAAAGCATACCCCAAGAACCTCTTCGCAGACTACTGCGAAGCATGTCACGTAGGTGTGAGGAAGAGATTGGCGCTTGTGGAGGACATGAACTTCTTCTAGCAAAATATTTGAGTTTTGTATCGGCCAATTGTGGTGATTCTCGCTCAACCATGTCGGACCATTCCACCATAATGTGTTGCATTGCAGTCCCTTCGATAGCACTCCTCTTGAAACAAGATCTGCTGGGTTTTCTTCTGAATTTACATGTTGCCGCTGGTCTATAGACGTACTTTTTTGTATTTCTTCTACTCGATTTGCGACAAATGTTTGCAGGGTGGTGTACTCCTTTCTTAGCCATGAAAGAACTATCTGTGAGTCAGTCCAGTAGAAGCATCTAGTCTTGATGTTGAGTGACGTTGTTACCCTTTCCATCAGGTTAGTCAAAACCACTGCCCCACACAGCTCCAATCGTAGTATTGTAAGTACCTTTAATGGTGCCACCTTGCGCTTTCCACATAGTAACTTGGTATGAATTTGATTATCTGGCTTTTACTTCTGGCGTAAATGCAAGCTCCATATGTTTGTTGAGAGCTATCGCAAAACCCATGCAATTCTATTGAAATGTAGCCATTTTTCTTTTAGGTGGTTAGGAACAGATCCCACAAGATATTAAAATACCATAACGCTGCAAAATTATCTTAATAGTGATGAAGGTAATGTAAACTTTCGTTGACTTGAAGTATATGGACAATAGCATGAAATAAATTAGAACACAGCAAACTTAAATAGCCTAAACACTCGGTCATTACGCAACGCTACCGTGTCCCCTCTTTCGAAAAGAAATCAGCAAACTGATCTCTTACGCCTAACCCTTCTGTGTTGGCAAACCTACCTCTTCGCTCTAATGGAGTCAAATGGAGTCTAATGGTCTAAAAGTCTAATGGAGGAAATTTGGCATAATATTCTAAATATAATAAATTTGTTTTCGGCTTTTGAGAGCTGGGAAGTCAATTAAAATCTCACTTTTTCGCTGACGTTTCGGTTTTATTGGAAACCATAATCATAGCTACAACAAACAAAACAACTAAATAAAACAGCAGCCAAGAATATATAAATTTACCTCAAAATGTAAACTAAAACTATAATAAAATTAAGTACGTAGGCTTTCACGGCCATAATCATTTAGAAAATAAACTGCTTCCGGGTTATGCAGTGTGTCAAGCCGTGTGTCAGCATTAACAAATCTTGACACACGGCATAACCCGGAAGCAGTTTATTTTCTATATAATAAAACTCGTGTCGGCCGACGGACATTTTACAAAACAGGCACCTAACCACAAAACAGCAAAATATATATAAACAATTCTCTTAAAAACGAACGCACACGGGTTGCATATACAAAGCAAAGTCAAATTGGTAAGACGGAAATAATATTATAATATATATTACACAAATTATCAGTATCAGATCGCAAGTTAACTGTGTTATTTGTCTTTTGTATATAAACCATTTTCATGATACATCTCTTTCTATAATTCTGTTCCATTCTCAAAATTCTGGTATTGTCCAATTTGAAAGCGTGGCCACTCGCGACAGTGCATGTGAGGCAAGAGCGGTTTTATCTTTGTTATTCATATCCCTACAATCGTATTGATGTTGTGTTAATCTAGTTTCAAAATATTGTTTAGTTTGTTATAATATTTTAAATTAAATTAAAATTCTAACCGTAATAAAATAACTTAGAATAATTTAATTTGTATTATATGCCATTTCACAACCGCCGCAATCAACCCGATAGAACAGCCCACTTTTGTCGCAGTCTGCAATTCTGTTCGTCACGTTGGAATACAGGTTGCCAATATTTTTGTTGTTATACGTCACTATTTTTAATTTGTCAGCTTTTAAAGTAGCGATAAGTTTCTTAGTTAAACCCGGTATGCTTGGAAGTTTAAAATATTTGATATCCATATTCCTATCACCAATCGCTAGTCTATCAGTGACGTTGTTTTCAATCCGTTCGCTGTATAATACGTTACATTTTAACAGCATTTTAGTTATGAGGCGGAAATTACTCAAGTGACCCTCTCTGACAACCGTATTGCTCGATGTTTAAGACCCTTTATAATTGCAATTTTTTGTGATATGGTATGATCAGAGGTGAAATTTATGAAGTTGCGGATCTAGACCTATGCCGTCTCTTCTTCAACTGTCTTTTCTTCTGCGGCGTCTCGTTATCGCTATTATCAGCGAACTCGTCGGCGATCGTATCTGTGATGTTCTTCTTCTTCGGGATGTAATATTCATCAGCGCTGTTGTCGAGAGAACTCGACGTCGTCAAGGCTGCGACATTAGCCAAAAACATATCAGCAGCTGGAATTGGCGATGGTCGTACGAACTTCGGCATCTGAAATTATAGCTATACGATATTGGTGACCACATCAACATTCGGTAATAAAAAAGTTTTATGAATTTACTTCTATGCTTTTGAGATAACCAATTCGAACCCATATTAACTCAAAATACTATTATTACAAGTTCGTTAGAGTGCAATAAGGTAACGATAACTGTCGTATTCGACAGATTGCCGGGACCATCCGCTTTACGTATAAATGAGCATTCCTAAGATAAGTTTCCGGTTTAGATTGTTTTCTTTTGTGGCATAATAATAAATCAAGTCGTCAAATTGTAGATATTACATATAAGATATACTATTCACATCTCGGACTGGCTGGTCGGTGTGGCCGCACCCGCGATAACGGGGGCGGGCATAGCGGCCCGCGGCATGGAGAGGCAACAGAGCGCGTCCCCAGGTGGCGGATAGGGGGAAGACCAGAGCCTCCGGTCTGACCGGATAAAGGCTATGGTTAGTGCTGGTTATAAATGTGGACCTAAACCTCTGCAAGGGGCCACGAAGGCCGCACCGCGGACCAACTCCTCTCATCCCGGCTGTCGTATCGTGGACTAGGGACTGCACTGAGGTATTACGGCGCCAAGGATGCCCCTGCTAGCAGGCGGCTCCTTGATAAACCATGCAACTCCGGTTGCGGGGAGTCTTGGCTTAACTGTCCGGACTGAGAGGAGACAACCTCAATAAAAATCCTAAGGCGGGGAGTCAGGCTGATGGGACGCATGGCTAGATTGTTGACTAGTTCCGACTGACTCCAACCTCCGGGGAGATGGCTACCCCGGTTGTATTTTGCCTTCCTGTGGCAAGCGGGGCTCTGCCATGGGTGACGTGTTTTTCCCTAGCTACTCGTGGAAAAAATTTCTGAGAGTACTATTTTTACAGGGGATGGAGCACCCTTACCAGTGCCAAACCAAATGGAGGTCGATGAACACTCCACGGAACAAGTACCGGTTCCATTGGTACATGCTCTAGAGCGTAGTCAGGACGAACCGGTAACCACAGACACCAGCTCCGAGAAGGAGAGGACCGAAGCAAGGACGGGTAACGTCGCAGAGAGGCCCAGATTCAGCGGAGCTGCTAGGTGTACCAAAGGCAGAAGCCCAAACAGGGGCCCTTCAACCTATAGATCCAAAAAAGGCCGAGGGTAAATCGGACTCACAGTCAGTTGCTGAAACAGAGAAAAACGGGATCAACAAAAGAACCCGATCTGACGGCAGCACACCGACAAACAAACCTCTAAAAAAAACAACAGAGGTGGAGAAATCTGGCGACCAGACCTCCAAGCCCGGACCCAGCTGCCCCAAGCCTCTTCGGTTAACCTTCAGTCAGGCGGCTGGAGGAATACGAGTAGGGGTGATGTCTAAGAACTTCCCGGAAGAAAGCCTTACAGCAGAGCAAATTAAAGCACTGCAAGAGGCCATTCTGGATGAAGCTGGAATGAACAGGGGAAGATATAAACCCCAAATTCCTCAGCTCGCACAGCAGACCTGGCTGGCTGGCCTTGGTGTGTGCGGACGAAGCCACCGACAAGTGGTTGAAAACCGTCACACCGTAGTTTTAGTATGTAGTTCTATATGGACTTATATGTTTTGTCAAAACCTTACAGCAGTTTGGAATATTGAAAAAATGCAAAGAAAAGTTAAAAATGATATATTAGTCAAACAATGCTAAAACGAAGGTTGGACAACTTATACCCATTACAAAAAATAAAATTAAGAAAATTAATTAATAACTTACAAAATTACTAATAATGAAAATAAACTGAATAAGAAAGATAACAAGCAAATAAGATAAATAAAATAAATAATACACTTTGCAGTTACATATTTCTCGGCTTTTTATTTACAACAAAAGAAAATAATATCCTCGCGAGATTTACTACTTAAAATGGCAATTACTTCCTAAAAATGTAAGTAAAAATCATCAAGTGATAAGTTCAGCGGGGGTTCAAGGGAACTTATTATTAAGTTACGGCATCGTTTTTTTGATACATAATATGCTAAAGGTCGTCTTGACAATCTCTGAAATGATGGCATTTTCATGACCATTTAACCAGGAATATAAATGTAAATATCAATCATTTATACGTACATACCTACGGAAATAAAATTAAATCAACAAAAAATAGCAATTTTGTCGTGCCGTCAGCGTGTACACGTAAGGGTTGCCAACACCCTAATACTACCAATTTTAATGTTTGCATTACGTATGTAGTAACAAGTTTTCTAGTTTTGGCGTTACCGATGGTATGAGTGGATACCTTGCGTACCACGTGTTTGATCACGTGGTATCGTATTGGCCGCGGGTATTGGCTCTATATTATGGCTCGCATGGCAAGACGCCATTGTTGTTTTGATTGCGGGTTACTTCGGTTGTTTACAATTTTTGAGAGTTAACTTTTGAACTAGTTGTTATTGAAAACCGAAATGGAGAATGAAAACGTCCCTCGAAAACGCCTTGGATCGATTTCGTCTAATCAGAAGGACGCAATGATAGAGTTTATGGAAACTCATCCGCAACTTAGAAGTGGCAAATTTAGTTGCGAATTCACACAAAAAAGGTCGCAAAAATTGTGGGGTGAATTGACGGAGGCGTTGAATTCGCTGCCTGGGGCCGTGAAAGATATGCAGCATTGGCGAAAAGTAAGTTCTATAATTAAATATGTATATTATGTTCTATTCATCATATGGTTACGCTGTTGCACTTTTTAACGCTGTACTTTGTTAAAACCAATCATGTTTGACCTTTGAACAAACGAGAAATCGAGGTACCTAAAAAACCCTCTTAATCTAAAGTAATTGTTGTCGAAAATGGAAGTATAAAAAAGGGGTGCTGGGGTTGCACTTTCAACTGGAATCATGACTGATGTTTGTGTGGGGGCGGGCACTTGAATGCCGGGCTAGAAAAATATTATGTCAAATGTTGGGTTTGAGCATCTAAAAAGGAAATTGAATATTAGAAAATTTTAAGGAAAAGTGTATCGGAATCTTGGGCTAGAAGAATGTACATCTGAGTGGTTTTAAACCGGACGAACGAGCAGAACCCTTGGGCGTTTATACCGCAAGTTTCCTGTGTCGTACGGTAACATCCCCAGTAATAGGGGATTCGAATGTTCCTCGAGGTTCGAGTACATTTTTTCTGCAGTCTCTCGCACGAAGTCGTCGATGGTGATCATCTGGGCGTCTTCGTGAAGAGTGGTGTTCCTGACAAACCACGGAGCATCGAATGCCATTCTGAGACACTTATTTTGGATGACCTGTAGTTGTCGCATATGTGTCTTAGCCGCGTATCCCCAAGCTGGGCAAGCGTAAGTCATCGTAGGCCTGATAACGGCGTTGTAAAGTCGGATCTTACGTGTAGGATCTAACCTACTGCGCCTGTTAATCAGAGAATAGAGGGCGACTAACGCAGCTTTCGCTCGGTTCGCCAGGGCTTGGACGTGCGGACTCCAGGTCAGCCGTCGGTCTAGAATGACACCCAAGTACTTCGCTTGTGTTTGCCATGGAATCTCCTCCTCGTGCAGAACTAGCGGCTCTGGATTACCTCGGTTCCTACGAGTAAAAAGTACCGAGGTACTTTTTGTCGCATTCACCTTGACTCTCCAAGTCGCGAAGAAGCGCTCCAACGCCGAGAGGGCGTTTTGCACTCTACGCGCTGCAAGGTCAGGAGACATTG
The DNA here is from genome assembly GCA_964023965.1 of Melinopterus prodromus. Lineage (NCBI taxonomy): Eukaryota > Metazoa > Arthropoda > Insecta > Coleoptera > Scarabaeidae > Melinopterus > Melinopterus prodromus. The sequence goes on along the minus strand of OZ030391.1, from coordinate 33,960,744 downwards.
AGCGCGCAAAAATGCAAACGTCGTCCGCGTACATCGCTAACTCGGTTCCCTGCGTACGGGGCAAGTCACTAACGTAGATACTGTAAAGTAACGGCGAAAGCAACGAGCCCTGAGGGACTCCAGCAGTTAGGATTCGTTCGCTTGACCTCGTTCGGTTCAGCTTAGTTCGGAAAGACCTACGGGAGATGTATGATCCGACTAATTGAACTAAACGAGGGGGGATACCTGAAATAAACATTTTGTTAAGTAGACCATTGTGCCATACCTTATCGAATGCTTTCGAGATATCCAGGAACACCGCGACCGTGTGCTCGCGGCGGTTGTATGCGTCCGTGATGTGTTCCACGAGGCGTAGTACCTGAAGGGAGGTGGAGTGTCCTGAGCGAAATCCGAACTGTTCGTCTGGTATGATCTCAAGTTCTTCGACGACGTCTTGTAGCCTTGTTAGGATTATCCGTTCCGTGATCTTGCCGAGCGTTGGTAGTAGACTGATCGGTCGGTAGTTCTGCGGGAAAGTGAGGCTCTGACCGGGCTTGGGAATAGCAATCACATCCGCGCACTTCCACTTTTCAGGGAAATGGCGGAGGCGCAATACTGCATTCACAATACCGGTCAGGGCGACAATAGCCTTCTTAGGCATGGCTTTCAACGCAGCGTTCCCGATCCCGTCAGCTCCTGGAGACTTCCGTTTCTTGCACCTGGCGATGGCCTGTTTAACTTCGGTGGGACTGGCAGAGGCGATCGGCTGATCATCTTCCAGGGACATTCTTTGTCTTACTAGGCGATCAACGTTGTCGATGTGCTCGTCATCGTCATCGTTGTCGTCGTTCAGACTGAACTGTCTCTCGAAGGTGTCAGCGAAGGCCTCCGCTTTATCCTCGTTAGTAAACGCCATTCCGGCAGAGCCGTGTATGGGTGGCATCGTTCGGGTGCCGCCTTTCAGCGATCGGATCAGTTTCCACGTCGAGTTTTGGTCCTCTTCGTTCAGGGCGTCCAGTTTGGCATCGAAAGCAGCGAATCGACATTCGTCCAGCTCCTGCCGGACTTGTCTTGTGAGACGCTCGTATGTTTCCCTCTCGACTGGGTCCCAATTTCGTTGCCACGTTCTTCTGGCCCTGTTTTTCTCGCGTATCAGTGCTCTTACTGCCGCTGGGAGGGCGCGCCGTTGTTTCCGTACGGGGATTCGATTCGTAGCCGATCGAAGAGAGGCCTCTATCCGTTCCGTAAAGCTTTCTACAGCTTGTTCCAGTTCCGGAATATCTTCTATGAGTCGAATCGGTCCAATCGTATCCTCCAAGTGTTCGGTGTAGGCCGGCCAAGCTATGACGTTCTTCATTACTGGAATGAGGTTGTCCTGGATATCTCCCAAATCCAGTAGAACCGGATTGTGGTCCGAGCTCAGCTCATTCAGCGTTGTTAATTGGTGTCCCAAACCAATTGGTGTCGCAAACCAACATCACGCATAATGACCATGTCCAGTACATCCGGTCTTCCGTTTGTCGGGAAATGCGTTGGTTCCGGTGGTGCGTCGGCTTGAATGTCCCAGGATTCTACAAAGTCGTGAAGTATCCTACCATTTTGGGTCCGGTTTCGGGAGTTCCAACTTGGGTGCTTCGAGTTCAGGTCTCCCGCGACGATTACTCCTTTATCCGTGTCCAAAACTGCTCTGAGGTCATCCTCTAAGATGCGTCTCGCGGGGGCGTTGTAGGCCGCAACCAATCTCAGAAGACCGGTAGTAGTCTTCACAACGACGGCGTTTGCTTCTAGATGTTCGAGCTCTGGGAGTTGGTCCTCGTAGTGGTCCAAGCTTGTTCTGACGAGGATTGCAGTACCGCCTCCTCTCGCACCCTCTCGATCCTTTCTGTACAATCGGTAGTTTGGTACGCGTGGATTGTCGCCAGCCCGCATGTGCGTCTCGCAAATTAGGATTGCGTCGGGGTTAAACCTCTCCGCAAATTCGCGTAGTTCCGCAACACGGTTGACAACTGAGTTCGCGTTCCAAAATACCAACTGCAAGGAACATGGGATTCTTGGTCTTCTCTCCATTAACGTTTGAAGGCGGTCTGCAACTCCGATGCGTGCTTTAGTAAAACCTCCAGAATGTTCGCGTTCTCGCTATAACACTCTTCGAAGATTTTAAACAACACCGTGAACAGCTTCAGGAGGTCCGGTCGGTCGGTGTTTATCACTTTTTCACTTGTCACTTTGTCACAATTCACTTGTTTAATTGACACTTTTTTATTTGACACTTTTCCACTTGCCACTTTTCCACTTGTCACTTTGTCACAATTCACTTGTTTAATTGACACTTTTTTATTTGACACTTTTCCACTTGCCACTTTTCCACTTGTCACTTTATCACAATTCACTTGTTTATTTGACACTTGTTTAACTGACACTTGTTTCTTTGCACTGTTCTTCTTGCTTTTCGACCTTTTCTTCTTATTTTTTGTATTTCCCGAGGAGCTTGCTGTTAGTACCTGCGAACACGGCGGGATGGGTGTTTTGGATTTGTTAGGCAGCTTCAGGCTTGCGCCAGTCGGTTGCTTTTCCGGGATTGGGTTAGGTTTTAGTCGGGCTTTGTCTTGGGTCAGCTCCGCCGCTTTCGCGGTTGATTGCTTCGCCGCCACGTGGGTGTTAGAGGACACTACATTAGCGTAACTTAATCCACTTACCTGACTGTTTTTGGGATGTTTTACGCATCCGGGGAAGTTGGCCGTGTGTTTGGATCCGCAGTTTCCGCACTTGGGAGGGGCTTCCACTGGGGCGTCGCAATCCACACGGTAATGATCACCACTGCACTTCACACACACTTTTTCACGATTGCATCCTCGCTGGGCGTGTCCGAACGCTTGGCATCTGTGGCACTGACCCACTTCCGTCTTCCTTCGTGCAGATTCCACAGTTACTTCAAGTCCGAGTAGGGTCTTGGTGTCAAAGATCTTCTTAGCTTCGGCCGTTTTCTTCAGGGATACCAAGACTAGCGGAATTGGCAGTCTTCTGGCACCCATTCGAAGGCGGTAAGCCCCATACGGCTCGTATCCTTGGGTACGTAGGTCCTTGATGATCTCCTCTTCCGAGAATTCTGTCGGCACTCCTCTGAAAACCACTTTAAGTGGCTTTTCTTCGGTGAGCGCGTACGTATGATGCTGGATGCCCTGCGACTTCGCGTACTCTTTTACCTGTTTGAAACCCTCCTTGGTTTCGAGGTGGATGCTGATCCCGTCCTTGGTCAGCTTTGCCTTTTTGTAGGCGATGTTGTTCCGCTTCATGTACGCCATGACTTCGGGCCAGTCGGTCTTCTTGCGGATGACGATCGGGGGAACTCTGGCGTCTCTCGGGGCCGCCTGTGGCGTGGAGTCGGTGGTAGACTCTTTCGCATTTCTTGCGACTACAGTAAAGCCCGTTTCGTCGTCGTCGGGTACCGGAACTTGCAGTGCGTGCGCCATTATTTTATCCGCTTCCTCCTGGGTCACCAGGGTCGGTACCGGTGTTTCGGGGGGAGCTGCTGGGTCGCAGAGCTCCAAAACCACTTTCCGCGGTCTCCGCATCTTCTTTGGCTTTGCCGCCTCCATGGCAAAGTCAAACCTAGAAATACTAGAAAAATCTAGTGAATCGGAGAAATTAATAACACAAAAATAACGATAGTATACTTGTTCTAAAAAGAACAAGCAACGGAAGTTTGTTCGACGGTTCTAAGAAGAACCGGTCGGGGTCTCACAGGTAGTCGGGGTCTCGTAGGTAGCTGCGGTCTTTGGACGTCTGCTCTCTATGATGTCTCGGCTTGTCTCTGTGTCTGTGGCTACTAACGACCAATCATGTTGTTACAGACATGGCAAGACATGCAAACCAAAACCAAGAGCAAGCACGCGGCCATCGTCAGGCACCGCAGGGCCACTGGCAACGCCCACCGATAGAAGAGCCAGTCACCAATCAACATGAGCGACTGGTGGGACTCCTTGGCACGACTGTGATTGAGGGCCACCGGACGGTCCTTGAGTCGCTTGTAGATATCCATTTGCGCGAAGGGGCACCTGAAGAAGAACCTGTTGTTGAAAACAACAAGGAGAATGCGATATCTGCACCACCACCCCAGCAGCCTTCAGGTGCCCCTAAAAATGTTAGACAAACGGGACGTCGGAGTGAAACCGTGCAGTCAAATGCAAGACAAACGGCAATTGATGAAAGAACCAAATATTTGATTGGCTACTACGACAGAAAATTGGCCCTCTTGGAACGGGACCAAGTTGATCGACAATTAGTTAACGAGGAACATCAATTACAGATCAGTGATCAACAGCTAATGATTCAAGAGAGAGCAACGGTTGCCCTTGAAGGTATTAGAACAGCTCTTGTGGCTGTTATCAATAAACTTAAAAATAGTTAGTATTTTTATTTTTTATTATTTTTGGTTTTATGTTTGCCAAAACAGTTAGTATTTTTATTTTTTATTATTATTGGTTTTATGTTTATTTTTTACTCGTGTGTGCGAAACGCAGACAGGTGGTCGATTTATTTAAAGCACAATAGTTTTTGTCATATTCGTTTTTATCATTTTTTTATTGTTTTTATCACTGCCAACCTGTTTGCATTTGGCACAGCACACATAAAGTGAAACAGCCTGTATAGTAGGGGGTATGGAAAAACGTTTTTTCGATAAACCCTACTGTGTAGTAGATATATTTTATTTTCTAGATATAGTAGAGCAATGTTTTTTATATAATCTAATGTAATATGTTTTTTTATAGTATAACGTCTTTTTAACATATGAAAAGTATATAAAAATCAAAAAGAAAATGAAAAAAAAGGAAATTAAAAAAATATCGGTAACATGCCTACTACCTACTTTACAACTTGCTTTGTAATACAGCAGAGCGTCGATAATCCGAACCCCGGATTGATGATTTATTTGTTTTCTAGTCTTTGATTTACTTAACTGAGGTTTTAGTGTAACTTATAACAGAGATATTTTATAGTCCAAGTGTTACTAGACTGATGTTTTATTTGTTTTCTAGTCTAAGATTTACTAAACTGAGGTTTTAGTGTAAGTTATAACAGTGATATTTTATAGTCCAAGATTTACAAGACTGATGTTTTATGTTTTTTCTAGTCTAACATTTACTAAACTGAGGTTTTAGTGTAAGTTATAACAGCAGATTAGCAAATATTACAGCTAATTTAGTAGAAAATACAAGTATTGTATACAAATATAAAACAACAGCAACATTTTCTGTAAACAGGAATGGCGATTTATTTTAATATTATTTATTTTTGGTCGTTCGGATTAACGACGCTTTACTGTATATGGTAACGACAACATATACTTACCCTTCACCTTACTTTGTTCAACATATCCCTATAATTATATATAGGGATGTGTAACCTACAAATATTTTTATTTAAATAAATATATGACAAATTAAATAGTAATTTCTTTAATTTTGTTTCTATTATCCCGATTGTATAGATACAATGTAGAACAAACTCTTATATAAAATAAAACAGTTTATATTTACCTATATTACTTTATTAAGCAAAATACTGTTGAATTACAGATTGCTGCATTCTTCGTCCAGCAGCTAGTTCGGGATTTACCCTACGATTGTGAACATCTTCAGTATAAACGTTTTCTATGATTCCAACATCAATCCCTTCTTCTATTTCCTCGACAACAATATTATTTTGAATGCAAATGTTGTGAAGTACTACACATGCATTAATAATTTTTGACGCTCGCTCCGGACTATAATGTAATGTCCGATCCTTGAATAAGCAACGGAATCGAGCCTTCAAAACTCCATTGCATCTTTCTATCGTCGATCTTGTTGATAACAATGTATTGTTATATCGCCCCCCTGGAGTTCCTGGTGCTGGATTTACCAGTGGGATTTGCAGATATCTTTTTAACGGATAACCAGAATCACCTAAGATAAAAAAAGCATAATGAGTTTTGCTACATTTAATTTCATGACATGTAATCAACATACCCAATAAATACAAATTATGTTCCTCAGGTATATTTACTAATAGATCCTTTATCGCAGAATTATTCCAGATAAAGACGTCGTTACTGCTCCCTGGATATCGAGCATTCACATTTAAAATTTTCAAGTCTGCATCACATACCTAAAATACGGAACATATAATAACAGTGTAGTTTTAAAATGTTGTTATATTACCAGTTGGGCATTTATAGAATGATAGCCTCTTCTATTAACATAAGCCACTTCAGGGTATTCCCCTTCTCGGGGTGGCGGATGTATGCTCATATGTGTACAATCAATTATCCCAACGCATCCTGGAAATCCATGTCGTTCAAAAATTCTAAAAAATAATACATATAATTAAACTTACCCAACTGTACTAAGTACTGTTGATATTGCAATTATAATTTCCAAAAGCTGTATATATGAAGCATGAAAAGTAAACAAAAAAGCAAGCCGTTGGACTTTTACGATTCGAAGATGAACCGCCATATATATTGTTATGTTCAATGATATCTAACTATAATAGAATGAATGACCTATTCACCCACCTGTTTCGTACGTCACGCAATTCATTTAAAGTGTTGGGGAATTTTACAAATGTGTGGAATATATCGGGATGGTTGAGGGCATCGCTCACTTCAGAGATACATTTGCTGACTGCAGACTGGGCCATAGCAGCATTTCTTCCGAGTCCAATGTCTAATTGCTAGCTACCAGATGCGAAGAATCTTAACGCACAAAGAACCTGTACAAAAAAAGTCATGTAAAAGACGTCCAAGTGTATCTATCATTCAATGTATAGGTATATCTGTTCTTCATAGTTCATACATACTTTTGTCCTAATGTTCAGGGCACTCGATCTTTCACCACAAATAATGAGTGGTGTTACTCTACGTATAACCTCATTCGTACATTCTTTGGTTAGACGATAAATTTTTGTAAATTGAGCGTCCGTAAGATCTTCAAATGGGTTTTCACGAACGTGAAATCTTCTCCCCACTTTAGCGTCGTTATCTTCATCTATCATATCTAGTGCAGCTAGCTCCTCGTCCAACATAATTAAACCCGCCTTCACAAAATATAAGACGTCTTTTAACTTCGAGAACACAAACACTATATAACAATTGGCGAATGAACTCTAGGTTATGTCGTTATGTCCACTTGTGCTGATTGCCTAGCTTGATATACGCACCACGCGCATACCACGCGCTCTGCTGGCTATGATCCGCAGGGTAGCCAACTCCGTAAAAACAAACTATGAACCGAGGACACGATTAGGCACCGGTCGACAGTGTCAATAATACCAATTCGATAGCGAAATCACGAAGCTAGCGTGCGCCCGGGCGGTCGAGTGAGTGCAAGATCGAACCCCAGAAGCAGTGCGTACCTTGGCAACGCGAACAATACCATCTTTTCCCGGCATCACTTCTTCTATCACTCCGGTAGGCCAATGCAAGGGAGGTGCATTATCTTCCCTGACTAACACTAACGTTCCTGGAATAATATTTTCGCAATTTTTATGCCATTTCTGCCTTTGCTGAAGTTGGGTTAAATATTCTAAGTGCCATCGACGCCAGTATGATTGCACTATATGATCTAACAGGCGTTTTCTATTTAAAAGATTAGTTGGTGGTTCATTTAAAGCCGGTGCAGGTATATACTTTAATGGCAAAAGGGTAAGAAAGGGGGCAGGTGTTAAAGGAGCAATATCAGCCGGATCTGTACTTAACCATGACAATGGCCGCGAATTTAGCACCGCCTCAATTTGAGTAAGTACCTGTTGTTCCTCAAACGTAAGTATCTGTTGTCCTACAGCTTTAGAAAGATGGGCCTTAAACGATTTTACTTGCGATTCCCAGATACCACCAAAGTGAGGGGCCCTAGGAGGATTGAACACCCAATTTATTCTATAGTCCGCTAACTTATTTACAAGACTATCTTCAAAAGGCTTTGATGTTATTAACTTATACAGATCATTGAGGTCATTCTTTGGACCAATATAGTTTGTTCCACGATCACTATAGAGAGTCGCACATGTTCCTCGTCGAGATAAGAGCCGTTTAAAAGCTGCAATAAAAAGATCTGTGGAGAGATCTGATACAAGTTCCAAGTGAATCGCTTTTGTAACTAAGCATACAAAAAGACAGACATATGCCTTTTGAGTGAGAACACCTCTACGTCTACCTAAAGTAACGCGAAAAGGGCCACAAAAATCTGTTCCAGTGTAAAGATGGCTTTGCCTCAGTTACACGAAAAGCTGGCAAATCTGCCATTCTAGGAAACAAATTTCGACGGTTAAACTTAAAACAATGATTACATCGCTGCAATCGGAAACGGATACAATTACGAGCAACCAGAATCCAATACCTTTGCCTAAGTATGGCCAGGACTAATGCTGGACCGGTGTGTAAATTAGTAACATGACAATCATCAATTACTAAATTGGTAAAATGGCATCCACCAGGCAAAAGCAGAGGGTGTTGTTTATCAAATTCCAAAGACAATCGAGCGAGCCGCCCACCCACTCGAAGCAATCCGTCCTGTAGAAACGGACTTAAGGCTCGCAGTTTAGAAGACATCCCTCTGGGCCTTTATTGCTTCAATATCTGCCGAAAAGTGCTCCTGCTGAATGACTTGAATCAACTTGAATTCAGCCTCATTCATATCAGATGATCGTATGTTACTATTAGACTTCAGTGTTTTTGTAAATCGTAGCACATACATCGTAATACGCAACAATCGGTTGACATTGGAACAACGACCAACCAAATCTAAGATTGTATTCGAAGGCATCTGCTCCACGGGCAAACCCAACATCTTTTCTTCGGGCAATTTAGCCTCTAATACCGCTTTTCGAATAGGCCAGGAGGAAGAATCTAAATGCAACCACGTAGGGCCACTCTTCCAACATGTCATATCAAGCATTTGACTGGGTGATATACCCCTTGAAAGACAATCACTAATATTTTCTTCACCATTCACATGCCACCAATACGCAGATTCAACTAGTCCCTGAATCAACGATACTCTATTCGCTACGTATGTTTGCCACCGATATGGTGGTGACGCAATCCAATTAAGAGTTACCATGAAGTCTGAAAATGCATAAATCTGGTCAACCTCAATTCGAGTCGCAAGGTTGTAAGGGTGAAGTGTAGCAATTTAGCCAATAAAACGGCTGCAGACAACTCTAGTCGAGGAATAGTTTGAGTTTTCAATGGGGCAACCTTTGTCTTTGCACAAACAAAATTAGTAGTAATATACCCCAAAGAATCGACTGCGCGCAAATATACTACTGCTCCATAAGAGTTCAAACAAGCATCACAAAAACCGATCAGGGAAACCCTGGAGCCGGTAGTAACACCTAGATGGCGTGATATTTGAAAGTTCTGCAGAGTAGTAAACTTCTCCAAAAACAGATTCCATTCTTCTGACATCTCGCATGGCGGTGACTCATCCCAACCAAGTCGCAATGTCCATAATCGTCGAATAAATAATTTTATGATCAGAGTAACAGGACTTAAAAATCCGCATGGATCAAACAATTGTGCCACTGTGGACAATACCGTTCTCTTAGTACACTGCCGTTCCTCTGGGCAGATGTTAAACGAAAAGACATCCATCCCGGTATACCAAAGCAGACCTAATACCTTCAGACCATCCGAATTAAAATGGACCACCTTTGGCGAACGGTGGCTTTCGGGCACACTAGACATGAAATCTTTCGAATTCGATACCCATTTTGTAAGATCAAAATTTCCATTTTTAAACATCTCAACGAGTTCATGATAAGCCTGATCAGCAGTATTGATATCAGGCAGGCTACATAAAAGGTCATCCATATAGAAGTAATTCTTTACAATGAGCGATGCTAACGGATGTCGTTTAACCTCATCATCACTCAACTGTAGAAGTGTTCGAAGTGCCTGGTAAGGAGACGATTTTACTCGAAAGGTAACAGTATTCAATTGAAAGTCCTCTACTGGACCACTCTCCGTAAACCGCCAAAGAATTCGTTGATATCTACGACGTTCAGAACTCATTCCAATTCTCAGATACATCTGCCTGATATCGGGTGAGAAACAAATAGGAAAAAGCCTAAAATGTATAAATATATCTAGAACATCAATTTGTAATTTTGGTCCTGTATATAGCAAAGAATTCAAACAGTACCCCGATGACGACTTACAAGATGCATTCAAAACGCAGCGAATGGGCGTAGAAGTACTGTCTGGTTTGAGCACACAGTGATGCGGAATATAATACTTTGGAAGAGAATCATCTTCCTTATTAACACGAGACATATATCCCTTCGACAAATAGTCCTGTAAAACTTCGCTATATCTTTCTCTTAATTGTGACTCCTTTTGAAATCTCCTTTCTAGGGAATATAGGTAACGACGAGCAACCTGACGTGAGTCGCCAAGCAATGTTGGACTTAGTTTAAAGGGTAATGCAACCACATATCTTCCAGAAGATTCACGCCGAAACGAGGATTCAAAAATTCTTCCACATTCCACATCATCAGGATGCTGAAACTTCTGCGAAGGAATATCTTCCACCTCCCAAAATTTGGAGACAAGTCGCTCCAAAGGTAAATCCATAAAAGTCGAAAACGATTGACTCGAATGAACGCCCGGTTCATTTAAAGGAACTGATCCCATTACGACATATCCAAACTTAGTTTCCAAGCCAATGGGAGAATGCGTCAAAACAGTTACCTTACGAGAACCAATAATACTTGCAAACAATTGAGCTCCAATTATTCCATCAATAGTGGATGGTTGGTGGAAACTATCGTCAGCAAGAGGAACACCTTCCAGATGCGAAAAATATTGGAGTGGCAGCCGACAATTAGGAACCTCATCGGAAATTCTGTCCACAACCAATGCATCAATTTGGAATGATACTCTATCAACATAACGTGAAACAACTACAGTCTGTACAGTACCCAACACCGGTCGATCCTGAGCACCCAGACTCCTAATACTAATCGCAGATGGCTTCACTGCTAACTGCAGCTTCTTAACGCAATCAGAAGTCAAAAAAATGGCTTGAGAGCCCGAATCTAGTAATACTCGAATAGAGTGAAAACCTCCAAACATGCCAATAATATGCACCACAGCAGTGGACAACAAAACCGTTGTCATCTTTTTATACACACCACTATTGCCTCGCAATGTTGAACAAAGGTTTATCGAAGCAGACAAACTGCTGGACTGAGGTTGCAAATCGGGTTGAGAATTTTCCAGAATTGTTGTACTTGCCTTTGACTTTCCAAAATGTAACAACGAATATAATTTAATTTAATAATTTTACCAGTTTTAAAAATCTTTTGTTGTCGGAGGCGTATGATGTCATTGGAGTTAGTGAGACCTGGCTTAGTGATCAAATAACTGATAACCAGATTTCGTTGCTGGATACAAGCTAATCAGGAATGATAGAGGGACGAGAGGTGGTGGAGTGGCATTGTATATATCTGAAGACTTGCAATTTACTCGTGTACAGGGAGTTGGTCAGGAGATTGAACAGGTGTGGACACTTATAACAATTTACTCAAAAAAATATGCACGTGGGTGTATATATAGACCACCGTCAGGAAATATTAGCCATTTCTTTGATGCTTTTAGTATGACACTGTGCCTAATGCGGGGAATTTCCGATACCGTTTACTGCGTTGGAGACGGAAACATAGATTTTTTAAATGTTGACTGTAAGTACTAAAAGGTTTAATGAAGTTATTCTGGATATGGGCCTTATTCAGCTTATTAATTCTCCTTCTCGCATAGCCGCTAATTCTAGTACGTTGATTGATTTTATCATAACAGATGCTGATGAGGATATTATTGATTCGGGTGCACTTCCCTCTGATGTCGCTCACCATGAGCTTGTGTTCTGCAGAGTTTCTTGTGTGAGGGCTCATTCTGGTCCTGTGTACAGGACGTACCGTAACTTAAGAGGTATTGATGTCAATGTATTGGCTGAAGAAATAACAGCAATTTCATTCCACTATATGTATCGTATGACTGATATTGATAAAAAAATAGAGTGTCTGAATAAATCCTTGGTTGATTTGCTAAATCATCATGCACCGGTTCGCACATCGCGGTTTACTAAGCCCATCGCACCATGGTTGACTGACACGATAAAACTGATGATGAATCTGCGCGATAGAGCTTTAACCAGATTCCGCAGAACCAAGTTAGCACATCACTGGGATTACTACAAAAGCCTTCGTAATTTAACAACGTCGGCTGTCAGAACCGAAAAAAAGGCGTTTTTAAAAACGGTAGTAAGCACTAGAGACTCTAGGTATATGTGGCGCACTTTGAACAGTATGAATGTTGTACAGAAATCAGTAAAGTCTATTCCCGGCAAACTCAAATACTGTAATGAAATCAATAAATATTTTGCGAGTTGTGGGCAGTCATCAACTACTGATTCAGAGTTGGTTGATTTCTATAGTGAAAATATACGGTATTCTCAAATACAGGAAAATTTTAAGTTTACTTGTGTTGACTCGTTGATGGTTGCCAACATAATTCATAAAATTCACTCCACAGCCACTGGAACAGATGGTTTAAACATTCAATTTTTTAAATTGTGCTGTCCAGCTATTGTGCCAGTTATAACGCATATCAACAGTTGTTTTGAGCAGTGTGTATTTCCCAGTGCCTGGAAGACCGCTTTAATAACCCACTTCCAAAAACAAATAACCCTAATAATTACGAAGATTTGCGCTCTATAAGCATTTTACCAACGCTCTCTAAAATCATGGAGAAGTGCATGGAGAATCAAATGCGCGAGTTTTTGTATAATAATGACATACTACCTCCTATACCAAGAATTATAGAATAGAAGATTACGCATTGCGCAGGTTGTCATTAATTTCTAAGCGAGTTTGACAATCAGCTGATGTTTTTGTCTAGTGTGACGTCATAACAATCATAACATTATACTAGACGAAAACATACCTTGACAACCGACTGTTTTTTTCATATAACCTAACTAATCACTCTCATCAATGTTGACATGTCCGTCATATGTTCGTTGACAAAATATATGTCACTTTGACACTTTGTTTTGACAGCAAGTCTGGTGTGACGTAGATGCGCAGAACGAAACGATTTTGGTACGCCGATTGGCGTAATCTCTGTTTCGATCATTCTTGCTCCTATACAGTCCGGATTTCGACCCTCGTTTAGTTGTGCAACGGCCCTATTAAAGGTGTCGGATGACATAATTCAGGCTAAGGACAAAAATAGGTGTTCTATACTTATATTGTTAGATTACAGTAAAGCCTTTGACAGGGTCAATCATAAAATGTTAGCAATCCTGAGTTATCTATCATTTTCAAGTAATTCAGTTGCTCTTATTTCGAGCTATCTTCTTAATAGGAATCAAATGGTAGTGATTGACGGACAATTATCTGACCCTTTGCCAATTGACTCTGGTGTCCCACAGGGGTCAGTCTTGGGGCCGCTTTTGTTTTGCTTGTATACGTCCCAACTTCCAAATTGCATAAAGAACAGCTCTATCCATATGTACGCAGACGACACTCAGATTTATACTTCATTTAACCCCAACGATGTTACAAGCGTGTGCGATAAAATAAACTCTGATTTGGAATGCCTTTTTGAATACTCGAATAAACTGTCACTAACGCTTAATCCAAATAAATCGAAGGTGCTCGTATTTGGCCCTGTTAATGCTGATGACGTGGTGGTGTTGCTGAATGGGAGGAGACTGGGGTTATCGTCTGAAGCAAGAAATCTTCTCTCCGTTTTGAGAGCCACGTCGGTGAGTGCATCCGAAAGTCATATAGTGCGCTGAGGTGTATTTATCCTCACCGACATTTTCTTGATCAATCTATGAAGAGGCTTATATTAAAACACAGTAGGCCTGGATTTGATGAAAAATTATTTTATTTCGTTATTCTTGCAATATTCGAATTTCGAGGTCAACTCGTCATCAGCTGCAAACTGCAGGTACATAGAAAAAAACAGAAAGAACGCATGTTACATACATAACTTAAAAACACACTTTTTCGGTGTACATACCGTCGGGTTTATGCTAACAGCGTACAAATGGTGCGAAGTAATATCAATTCAACAAACACTGGTCCATAAATTGCTAATATTCTAATTTTTAAGTCGAGAACGTTGACAGATAATAGAACCACTCGCAAACACATAGTGAAGTTAACAACGGTGTGAGGTTAGTGGCATAACAGATGGCGTCGTGTATCCGGAAATCACAATAAATAAAACAAGATATCACAAAACGTGACATCAAGGCAAGCCACATGTACAATTATAAAATAAAATAAATCGCTTCCATCAAAATAATTTTTCATCAAATCCAGGCCTACTGTGTTTTAATATATGTTCCTTTTGATGAAATGGAGAATTTTCTGATCAAGTTAAAAGATGCGGAGCTATCCGTATTACTCCAAAATATGCACAGATACATGGAGAAGCGCGAAAGAACAAGAAACCACATAAACTTTCTACATCAGGCACTACATCACAACGTAACACCTAAGGCATTCAGAATAAGGTTACCGAAGAACTTTAAACACAAAACGGAAGCCATGGAGAAGCAACTCATCAAGAAAAGGTTACGAGAACACTACAGACAAGAATCTGAACATGGAATGAAACTAAAATACCTCCATAAAAGGTTAGTATCCCTTTTGCATCACATAGAGATGGAACATGTGATACAGAAATTTAATACCGATATTCTTCAGTTTGTACGAGGGGAATGAGAAAAGAAAGCGCAAGCTACAGAACCTCATCAAGCAAAAGAAATCAAACGACACACAACGTGAGAGAGATGACACGAGTAACAGCGACCATAAGAAGATGGAAATTAGAAGAATCGACGCAGATCGGCCATATACTGTTGTAGATGTGGGCGGCGATAACATCTTCTCTTTCGCACCACGTTTCACGAACCTGACCAACACCAGCCTCGACGAAAATAAGACGCGACTGCTCAACATGGGTCACAAGCTTATCCTACCAAATACGAAGAGTATCACAATAGACACTGCAATTGACATCGAATCACGACTCTATCGACATAAGGAGTATAAGGATATTAGAGAACAGGTAACCAGGATCCTCAAACGCGACCACAAGAACGAAAATCTGAACCATAACCAACACCGCCAAACCAAAAAAGACCTCATAAAACTGCGGAACGAATTCGACGAGAAAGACATCATATGCACCTACGGAGACAAAAATTCCGGATTGGTGCTTATGGATAGACCGAACTACATCACTAAAACCCTGGAATTCTTTGAGGAGAACAATATTGCAAATATCACCAAGGATCCACTCCCAAAATTTACCAAAACGGTAAGAGACACCATTAAGAATTCACAGGACGCACTTAAGAGACTCAATTATAAATATCAATCACTCATTAACATGAATAACCAGCTCCCTATCCTGTATAGCCTGATCAAACTCCACAAACCCAACAAATCCATTCGACCGATAGTCTCCAACATCGACACCCCAGTAGATAGGCTCGCAAAGATGCTACAGTATACCTTACGTCACACATTCAAATATAAACCTGCATATTCCATCACTAATTCGTCCCAGCTGATCTCCAATACCAAGAACATAAAACTCAATGACAAATCCAGACTAATCTCTCTAGATATAACCAACTTATACACTAATATCCCCATTAATGAAACTCTTAATATCGTTAGAAAATTTTTAGTAAGTAAAATAAACGATATCGACCTCCTTGATTTGGTGGATGTGGATGTATTGATGAACCTAATAGAATTAGTTACAAAACAAAATTTCTTTACATTTGACAACTCATGCTACCACATGAAGGACGGTTTGTCGATGGGCTCCTCCTTGTCTGGGCTGCTGGCAGAGTTCTATGTCGACTATATCGAGAGCAAAATATTTTCGGAAAAAAACCACCTTTTCACTTCCACTGTAAAATTCTATTGCAGGTACGTGGACGATATTTTCATTATATATGAGGGGAGTGACGCCCAATTGATAGCACTTCACAATCTATTTAATAGTATCGGTAATATAAAATTCACAATTGAGAGAGAAGTTAACCGCCAACTGAACTTCCTCGATGTCTGCGTAAGGCGACTTGAAAGTACTTTTGATTACGATATTTACCGCAAACCCACCAGCACAGACATAATCATTCCGAAACAAAGTTACACATCACCCTTATATAAGGAAGCGGCTTTCAGATTTTTATTCAACAGATCCCTTAATATTCCATTAAGCCAACAAAATTTCGAAAAAGAAATCATGACCATCGCTCAAATTGCTTTCAATAACGGTTACAATACGACAGACGTGCAGAGGATTTATAACAAGATACATAGAGACAGAATAATTAAATTAGTGTACCCACATTGCAAAGCCAAGACCACCTACTTATCACTAAATTACCACGACTCCCTTGCCTTCCCCCTAAAGCACACCCTCAACAAATACAATATCACGACCTCCTTTCGCACTAACAATAAATTAAGTAACTACCTTATCAACAACAAGAAAAGACTCCCAATAACCGAACGAAACGGCGTCTACAAGATCAATTGCGGAGAATGTACATCTTTTTACATAGCCCAGTCAGGCAGAAAATTAGCCACAAGATTTGAAGAGCACATAAAGAACAGAGGCAATAATTCGGCAGTTGGAAGACACATCGCGGAGACTGGTCACACGATCACGGAAGAAAACATAACGCTGCTACATCAGCAACGAAAGGGCATCAAACTGGACCTGCTAGAGGAAATTCAAATACAGAAACACAAATTAAGCAACGAAAGATCTTTACTCAACGAAATAACAGATTGCTTTTATGACAGGATATATTTAAACTTTCTCCCAAGGAAGCCGCCCGAACCTGCAGCGCCATCTCTGGCTTCACTTCGCCAACATACTACTCGTTGAGAATTTCACCCTAGTACCAAACCCACATTGTGAGTCATTTAATTAACAAGACTTATTTGGAAGCGATTTATTTTATTTTATAATTGTACAACATGTGGCTTGTCTTGATGTCACGTTTTGTGATATCTTGTTTTATTTATTGTGATTTCCGGATACACGACGCCATCTGTTATGCCACTAACCTCACACCGTTGTTAACTTCACTATGTGTTTGCGAGTGGTTCTATTATCTGTCAACGTTCTCGACTTAAAAATTAGAATATTAGCAATTTATGGACCAGTGTTTGTTGAATTGATATTACTTCGCACCATTTGTACGCTGTTAGCATAAACCCGACGGTATGTACACCGAAAAAGTGTGTTTTTAAGTTATGTATGTAACATGCGTTCTTTCTGTTTTTTTCTATGTACCTGCAGTTTGCAGCTGATGACGAGTTGACCTCGAAATTCGAATATTGCAAGAATAACGAAATAAAATAATTTTTCATCAAATCCAGGCCTACTGTGTTTTAATATATGTTCCTTTTGATGAAATGGAGAATTTTCTGATCAAGTTATGAAGAGGCTGTTGTGCGAGTCAGTAGTGCTGTCTCATTTCAATCATGCTGATGCAGTGTATGGGCCCTGCCTAACACAGGCTACTTCTCATCGCATACGAGTGCAAAACACCTGTTTAAGGTTCATACACGGTATTCGCAAATATGAAAGAATTTCCCACACTGAGTATCTCCAACTGGTTGAATATGAATAATAGAAGACATTTTCATTTCCTTTGCTTTGGCCACAAGGTCATTTTATCTCGAACTCCTGCATACTTACATAATAAAATAATATTTAGGACAGATGTGCATCACTTAAATCTTAGACACAAGTCCTCAGTAACAGTGCCAGCCCACTCGACAACGTTCTTTAAAAGGTGCTTTTCCTATAACATTGCTGTCTTATATAACCGATGCCCTAAAAAACTAAAAAAAATCTATCAGTAATGATGTTTAGAAGAAAGTTGCGTAGCATAATGCAGACCTCTCAGAATTTGTGTTGAGTTATATTTGTGTGCAGCATAGACGGTGTTTCGATATGATCTGTGAACGCGCAATTTTGTTTTTTATTTTGTTTTTTTTTATTCGTACACTGTGTATACGCTTAATTCCTTTTTTGTTTATTTTCGTTTCAATTGTATATTTTGGATCTTATTAATTTTTTTATATTGTTTCTTTGATTTTTTTTCTGCTGTCCCTTATTTGAGTATTTTGATTTAGGGTAATGTGGGTGAGGAGATTCAATGTTTATATTATTGGTTTTATAAATTGTAGTAATGTAAAGTGAGGTCTCTTTTCAAATAAAGAAATTTATTATTATTATTATTATAATTATGTCTTGAGTTGCATTCCTTGCAGCTATACTTACTATTACACTTTTCAAAACGATGATTGCCAAAACAGATCAGACACAAACGTTTAGCTTTTATAATATCAAAGCGTTGCTTTGGAGTTTTTTCAAGAAAGTTAGAAGACTTACTTATCCAGTGCTTACCATGACACACTTGACAAACCTGAGCCAGATCAGTATTTTCAACAAAAAATGCTTGAGGCGACTTCATCTCTTGAAACCCTGAACTACTTTGCCTTGTCATCTGTAAACCTGAAACGGTCAGTATTTGCGCTTGTGTTTTCAAAAACTTTAAAATCTCGTCATACTTAAAAATACCAGTATCTTTTCGATTATTTTCAAATAAATTTTTCGATGAGACATCCAACTTAGTCCATATAAAATGTGCAAATACATAGTCGAGTAAGTCTTCAATATCTAAATTTTTTAGAGCTTGTATTGAAAAGTCACATCTTTGAATGATTGCATTAAATGCATTAGCAGATGCTCCATTAATTGGCTTAAATTCAAGAATTTTATCCAAATAGTAGGTAGCGAGCACACGAGGATTCTGATATTTTTCTTCTAATCTCTTCCACAGAGTATTGTAATTAGCCCCTACTACTGGTAGCCCAGCACAAACAGTTAGTTGCCGCTTTACCTGACAATAATCCAACCAAATAATTAATTTTATCGGTGGTTGTTAGTTGGTTGTTGTCGTGGATAAGAACTTTAAACGATTCGTAAAAGTTTGGCCATTCAGACAGTGAACCCGAAAAAGTGGGTAAATTGATCTTCGGTAGTCGTGCTCGCTGCTCACGCGAATGCTATGCAGTACTAGCCGTAGTAGCAGGATTTGTCAACGCGTGAATGCGTGGATCTTTTGCGGCAAGACAAATTTTGCAGTAAATATCCTCAAATACATCGAGGCACTGATAATCAGGAACAAAAGCATCGTTGATATCGTCAACAACTTCCAAATAATCACTGTGAGTCTGAATCAAACCCTCAAGTCGAGCCACAAAATTCTTCGCCACTTGATCCACATCAAAACGAGCGATATCATCATGCATACGCTGAATTCGCATAAAATAAACCTGTTGTTTGCCCTCTAGACGGCGTAACCTCTTTCCTAATGCACTCATGTTGTTATCTTGATTATAGAAAACCAAAATAAACTAACAACTCAATAAAATATGAAGCTTCGAAAGCCAAACCAAAAAGTAACCAAACCAAAACAAAAGATAAATTCGTTAATATACTAATAACCAAAATCAAATGCCAAAAATGGAAAATAAACGACAAATTTCCAGTACAGGTGGGTCAACCAATGCGAAAAAAACAGTTCCCACTACAACTGGTCGAGCTCAAAAACTCAAATAAATTCCGAATACTACCGGACGAAAACTTCTCACAATTATAAGTTATAACAAAACCTACCTGCAATTACGATGATAATGGATCGATGAATCCGAATCGACTGGACCAATAAATGTTAACTGCAGGATAGTTTTAGTGGAGAACGAAAGTGGACTGTATCACAACGACAAACGAAGAGAAAGAATCGATCAACGATATGATCCAAAATATTATTTATATGTGTAACTGGCACCCTCATGTGTTCACAATTGCACATACAAACAACGAAACAAAGTAAGTAAACGAAATAGGCGATTAATCAGCGAAACAACGAGAATATTTGGACAGGCGACAGAACGTCTGTAACCAACGAAAAGCAAGCTATATCTGTTCGCTCGAAGCAATATGAGCCGAACTCGCCGCACGGTCGCAAAAACTGGACGGTACGATACTAGACCGCTAGCGCACCTATACTTCACCACAAACAGGTGGACATCAGCGAAACTAAAATATATTTAAATAATTCCAAAGAATTCAAAATAAGTTGCCGCGCTATGGCGTCAACAGAAGTTATATTAGGTTAGTTTATATTATCAATTATTATTATGTTCTCATGATTAATGACATTTTACATTTATTGAAGTTATATTAGGTTAGTTTATATTGTCAATTATTCTATTTATATAGTAGGCTTAATTTTGGTTGCAAACTTTTCTAAACTTCATCTGTTTAATAACACAATTTGTAATTTTGACACGTTTCATGTATTTTATATTTATACATTAATTTTTTCCGGTTTGTATTAGATTCAAGTAGTTATTTATAATTTTAATATATTGTTGTTCTAAAAGGTTAACATTATATTAAAATTATAAATAACTACTTAAATCTATGTTATATAATCTGATGCTTTGCTTACCCTCTACCAAACATAACGGAAATTTTAGATCCAAATATTTCTTAGTCATCGACCTTTGTTCGGGGTTCCACCAAATTCTACTTAAGGAAGAAAGCAAGCCACTAACAGCATTTTCTTTCCTATGCCATGTTCAATATATTATGCCATGGTCTCAGTGGCTCTCTAGCCACCTTTCAGCGGCACATGAATAACGTGCTCACGGAGCTACAAGGAATTAAATGTTTCGTTCATAATTCCAGGCTAGTTGAAGGTTTCTAGAGATTACGAGAACACAATCTAAAGCTCCAACCAAATAAATGCAACTTCCTCGGAAAAAGGGTAACCTATTTAGGTCATATAATTTCTGAGAAAGGAATCAGTCCAGATCCAGTAAAACCCAATGCTGTTTGCAATTTTCCAGTTTCCAAAGATCAAAAGCGATTACAATCTTTCCTCGGACTTGCCTTCTACTATAGACGATTTATTAAAGATTTCTCTCAGTTAGCAAATCCTCTTTACACTCTTCTTAAAATAGGCGCATCTTTCGAATTTGGTCCATCTTGTCAAGAGCCTTTCAATGAATTAAAGGAAAAATTAATTACGCCACCTATTCTTCAATATCCTAACTTTACCGAAAAGTGTTTCTTAAGGCCGGTTTTCCTAGGAGCAGTTTTTTACGCAGCGTACAATGTAAAACATGAAGCGCGACACGTCGTCATGTCATCAACAAGAACGTAGTGTGACCAAGTGTGATTGTTTTCCCACAGAGCGCAAAACGTATCATGACTTGTCAAACCCGTCGTGCGTCGCGTATTATCTCATGTCAATGTGACAAAACAGAAAATGTGCAAAGTACGTTTCACTGGCGAAAAGGATGAGCTATTGATAGAGCTGGCTAGCAGTCACCTTTATTTGTACAATATGAAAGACAAGGGATTTAAAAATGTTCACAAATAAGATTTGGTTTGAATGGAGATTGGAGAGATGCTCAAGTGCATATCAATTTATTTATTATTATTGCACAATAGATTAGTATTACAGTTGATACTATCTAAAGACTTCAAATAATGTCCCTGCTAATGTCCCGAATCCCTTCTACTACTAAAATAATCCGTAAATCGAGTTCTCACTTGAAAT
Source organism: Melinopterus prodromus (assembly GCA_964023965.1). NCBI lineage: Eukaryota > Metazoa > Arthropoda > Insecta > Coleoptera > Scarabaeidae > Melinopterus > Melinopterus prodromus. Next base: position 33,939,034 of record OZ030391.1, on the reverse strand, counting down.
CCTTCAGATTTTGCAAAACCACCTAAGCCTGCCAGGGAATCATGTTTTCGGTAGGAAATTCCGCTTCTATGTTTCCATTAATAGTATAAGGGTAACCGGATGATTCATTCCTTCCTAAGCCTGTTATGTAAACAACTACACATCAAGTCCACAGTTTCAGGTTTTACGTTTATAAGAATAAAAAAATTCTAAAAGTTGAACACATTATCACAAATGCGAGTTAAATTCCCGTTCTTGTAGAATTTAAAAAAGATGTTTTTATTTCACTTTCACAACTAACAATACAATATAAAAATAATACAGAATGATTACTACGTAAGCGTCTAGGTCTAGGTCTAGGTCACGCGTGCAATAATGCCTGGTGGCTTGCATGCGGCGTATTTATATAGTTTCTTAATCTAATGTCTTGTCAGCAGATTCCTTTGGCTGGACGTCCGCTCTGGGCATATAACTCCTCCAACGTCAGCTGCAGAAATACCGTTGATTATAAATGAGGCGGTATTTCCTGCAAGGGATATGCTGAGTATCCGAAAGCATCGGGCAATTTTGCGTCTTTGGACACGTTTGTTGTCTGGTGCTGGAAACGGGGACGTAATTTCCTGCACATTACAAAAATAAAAACAGCAATTAAAACACTGATAAAAGAGTAAAGCACATAGTCTCTGGTATCTGAATAATGTTGTGAGAAAGATATAGAGTCAATTAGTTTAGTTTGGTCATCAATTGTCTTGGAAAAATTTACAAAATTATGTTGGGTCAAATTAAGCGTAGTTATCTGACTGTGTTGCCACTGAAATGGAATAAGTTTAATTTCAGTGTTAATTAAAGTTTTATAATTACGAATTATTTGGTCATTTATAGAAAAAATGCAAGTGTTAATATTTCTTATCAGATAAGTACCTTTTACAATTTGTGTGTCTTTATCATGATTGCAAGTTCTGATTAATTTATTTTCAGTGGGACTGAGCAAAATTTTAATATTATTGCCAATGTTTCTAATTTCAATGTCCTTTAAATGGAAAGAATGGTATAGACAGTTATGATAGTTATTATCCAACTGGAGAATGTGAATTTTCGCAAGGTGCGGTCTCTGAAAAATAATTTTCTAATTCGTGATCACAAAGAAATTTGGTTTTACTTAATTGTTTACAAATAGTATTAGAAACAAAATACTTATTTTCCTTAAGTCCAATGTATTTAAATTTAGGAGTAATTTGTTTAAAAGAATTATTTTGAGAAAAAATAGGTAATGAATTCAGATGATAATACTGAAAGGGTTCTATGTCGACAATTGGAATGACTAATACAAAAACATAATGATTACTAGTCTGGTACACTTTAACTTTGATAATAGATTCAATTAAATAAATGTTTTCTGACAAAATATCAAAGGGAAATTCTTCTTTTGGATTTAAATGTATCAATTTGACATAGTTCAAAAGTACTTGCGGCTGTACGACCATCGGATGTAATACGCCTACTTTAGCGACATTTGTGGCGTCAATGAGTTCTTCCATCTCTAGTCGGATGGTGGTGAGAAGGTGGATTTGGTAATTGGCCAGCTGGATGGCGTCCATGACCTTTTGTTTTGCCTCTGCTTCTTCCGACAGCTGTAGTTGATCTTGAATAATTGATTTGATAGTCTCCTCGTATTGTGTAGTAACATTCTTAAGGATGTTCAACTGGGAATGGAATGCTGTTTTAAAGGTTTTTTGGTTTTCTTGAAGTTCGGCGATTTGCTCTTCGTATTTCCTGCCATCTTCTTCATCTAAATTTCCGGTGATCGCTTTGACTATACCGCCGAGGAAGTTGAAAGCTCCTCTCTTTTGTCGACTGTAAGGGTTGATAATGTCGACGTATTGTTGGACCTTACGTTCTTCTTCTTGACGCAGTTCCAAGAGACTTGTGTACTGTGGACTTAGGTTCTCCTTTGGGATGATTTCATCTTTTTGCGATTGATAAGTGGTCCAAATATGGAGTAGACTAGAGTAATCCTTCTGGATGACTAATTCGTGTTGACTCTGGGTGTTGTATGCCAATCCTTCCTTTAGGGGGAGTAATCCGACTTGGTCTTTCACCTTAATTACCTCGGTTAGTCCTCTTCCGATGAGGGCTCTGGAATATGTCCAAGTTTTAATGAGTTTACATGATACTTTAATATTTTGTTATTTTTATTCCTGACTTCAACTGTGCCATTTTGATTAATATTTGTTATTGTATAAGGTCCCCAATAACGTTCTTTTGTCTTCTGTGTGTAATACTTAGAAGGTTTTACATACACTTGTTGTCCAATTTGTAATTGTTGTTCATGGCGAGTTTCATTTGTCTTCTCTATAACCGTTTCTTTCTTCTGTTGTAGTTTGGCGGCTAAGTGCTCGTAGAGATGTCTTGTTCTTTCCTTGTGATTTTGGATGTATTCTTGAAAATAGGTGTTATCATAATACAGGTCCAGCGGCTCTCTTGCATTGGTGTGTCCATATAGAAGTTCGAAGGGTGTAGCTTCTGTTGCCGAATGAATTGTAGAATTGTAGGCTAAGATTGCCAGTTTCATTAGCAATTTAATATCTTGGGCTGTTTTTTGATTCTTCATTATTCTTATGTGTTCCAATAAGGTAGAATGGAGACGTTCAATTGGTGAATTAGAATTTGGATTTTGTGGTGTGGTATAGTGGAGATTTACTTTGTGTAATTTAAGTAATTCCTTTAAAGTCAAATTATTGAATTCCAATCCTTTATCTACTATAATTTGTCGTGGTGTTCCATGGATACTGAAACTCTCGATTAGTCGTTCTGATACTTCCACAGCCGTTTTACCTTGGATGGGGTACGCTTGCGCATACTTGGTGAATACATCAATGATTGTTAAGAAATTTTGAGAATTTATGGAGATTGTGTCGATATGAAGTTTGTCGAATGGTTTATCCACTTGATCAGTAAGTTGGAAAGGGACTCTTGGCGGTCTTCTATCGTATTTGTTTCTTTTGCATATCTCGCATTTGTTTATGTAGTTTGTAACATCTGTCTTCATATGTTGCCAGTAATAACTTCTTTTTAGTTGTTTAATAGTCTCATTTATACCACGATGGTCAGTTTTTCCTTCATGATGTTGCATAATCGCTTCTATCTTCTCTTCTGCTGTTTCCAGAATTCGCACTCTTTTCGTGCACCGATATAATTTGGGTCCGTTATCGTTGTAGTGTTGTGTATAGACGCTGCATAACTGTTGGTAAATTTCATCATTAGCGTAGATGTAATATTTTCCCATTGGCATGATGTCTCGGATTATTTCGAATAAGTCCTCTGCCATTTTATTCTTGTCGATTTTGACGTGGTAGATTATTCTTCCTTCTTTTGAATCTTCATGAACAGTTGTTGGATAAATATGGGATTCGATGAATACTTGGTATTTCTGGGTGTCAATTGCCATTTCGGTGATTGGAATGGTTTGGTCGGGTTCTACATTTATATTGCTATGTAGGGACTCGCCTGATTCGCTTAGTTGTTCGATTACTGCTGGTGGCTGGTCTTTACTGATATTCTTGGTCCCTGCTGGTATTGCTGGTACTGATGGTCCTGCCTGCTCGTCAATGTGTTCGTCTAAAGATCTTATAATTTCATCAAGCTCTTCTACAGTGATTAAAGGACTCGTTGACGTTTTGTCTGCTTCACTTCGATGGTGGATTTCCACTCTGGATAATGCATCAGCATTTTTGTTACATTTTCCCTTTTTGTAGACAATTTCATAATCGTATTCACTTAGTCTAATTTTCCATCGTTGTAACTTCATATTGGGTTCCTTTAATGAATGTAGCCAAATTAAGGGCCTGTGATCACTTACTATCGTGAACCTTCGTCCGTATATGTAGGGCCTGAATTTCTTGCATGCCCAAATTACAGCTAATAATTCTTTCTCTATGGTTGAGTACTTCTGCTCTGTCTCAGTTAGTGTCCTTGATGCATATGATACTGGCTGATCTTTTCCAATTGGTCCTTGGGACAATATAGCTCCTATAGCTACATTACTCGCATCGGTAGTGACGATAAATGGTTTTGTGAAATCCGGGTATTTGAGAACTGGTTCATTGCATAGGATGTTCTTGCAAAGTTCAAAAGTCTTCTTGTATTCTTCAGTAAGCTCTATTTTTGCACCTTTCTTTAGGAATTTTGTCATAGGCTTTGTAATGTTGGCAAAGTCTTTGACGAATCTTCTATAATATCCCAATAATCCAAGGAATGCCTTGATCTCTTTCTGAGTTCTAGGTATTGGATATTTCTTCACTGCTGCTATTTTCTCCGGGTTAGGTTTTACGCCTTCTGGGGTGATGATATGGCCCAGATATGCGACTTCTTTTCTCAAAAACTCACACTTATCCAGGGAAATCTTCATGTTGGATTCTCTTAATCGGTCGAACACCTTTCGGAGTTTCTCTTTGTGTTCTTGGAGGGAAGCGGAGTAAATGATGATATCATCCAGATATACATGGCAACTGTCAGCTGTTAATCCTCTGAGTATATGATTCATAACTCGTTGGAAAGTTGCTGGTGCATTTTTAAGTCCAAATGGCATTCTTTTGAACTCAAAATGTCCTTCTTCGGTACTAAATGCTGTCTTCTCTTGATCTTGACTCTCCATTTCAATTTGGTGATACCCTGACGCTAAATCGAGGGTGGTGAAATAATTGGCTCGGCCTAATTTGTCCAGGATGTCATTGATGTTTGGAATTGGGAATTTATCTTCAATTGTCTTCTCGTTAATCTTTCTATAGTCTATAACCATCCTGTATTTTTGGACTCCTGATGCGTCAACTTTCTTGGGTACTACTGCTACTGGTGCTGACCATGGACTGCAACTTTCCTGTATTATCCTCTGTTCCAGCATTTTCTTCACTTGCTTGTTCACTTCTTCGCGTTGTAGTGGTGATTTTCTATAAGGTTTCATGTACACTGGTGTTTCCTCTTTCAAACGAATGTGGTGTTTGATTTTTGATGTAAATGATAGGGGTAATCTATCATCGTAACAGATGTCCTTGTATTCTTTGACTAGGTCCTTGATTGTTTTCTTCTCCTCTTCATTTAAATGTGAAAGTCTTAACTTAGTTTCCACGTTCTGCTTCTGCATGTGCTGTACGTCTTGCGGATGGTAATGTTGATAAATATCTTCTGCTTCTTCCATGAAGTGGACTTCTGATTCTATTGGTTTTTCTATGTTGATGTGGACCGGATATTCATTAAAGTTGATAACTTCTACCAATGCTTGATAGTCTTCTGATGTTGTTAGACTGGGTGTTATTTCGACGCCTGGTATTAATTGTTGATGATTGATAACTATCTCTTGAAGGTTTCTGTCCACAGGGATCTTCATCAATCGCCTTTCTCTTGATCCAATTGATATTCTTGGATCTTCAAAATGTAGTGGAATTGTGGTGAATTTGGTTCTTAGTAGTTTTTGCTTAAAGTCAATAACTGCGTCCATTTGTTCCATTAATCGTAGTCCAATGATACCGTCATATTTCTTGGAAAAGTCTACGATATTGAATCGGTGAAGTTGGTTAGGTGCATTGAATGTATAAAGGGATGGAATTTCGAGGATATAGTCATGGTGAGTTGTACCATGCATTGTGGTAACAGAAAATGGTGAAAACTGTATAAATTCGGAAAATTCATTGAGAGCCAGTTCATTAGAAATTGAGGATGCGGATGCTCCTGTGTCGATTAGGAATTTGCCATTAATTTCAGGAATAAAAATGTAAGGTAAACGGATTGCATGTTGATGGTTAAATTCAATATGGTCGGGTAATTTAATTAGTTCGGCTGCTATGTTGTCTTCGAAGTTGAGGCTCGTTCCCGAAAATTTTCATTATCTTCTTCTTCTGCTTCTTCTTCTTGTGGTTCCCATACACAAGCTTCTGGATTTGGTTCATTCCATTGTTGGTATTCTTCTTCTTCATACTCTTGGTATTCTTCTTCCTCTTGGACATGAAGTTCTTCGGCTGCCCATTTATTTTGAGGATATGAAGGTCCAAACGGTGTCATTCGTACTCTTCCGAAGCTTGAAGGGTCGATGTCCATTGGCTTTTGTCTTGGTTGTCTCTTCTCCGCAAGTTGTCCAGGTGACTTATTAAATTTAAAGGATGGTGGTTTTTGTCTGGGAAAGTTTTGTTTTGGGAAAGGATATTGTATTTGTGGAAATTGATTAGGTTGATTTCTTTGATAGGACTGGTAAGGTGGACTTCGATATTGCAATTGTGGATGTGGATATGGTTGTCGTTGGAATTGTTGATTTGGAAATTGTTGTGATGGAAACTGTTTTGGTGGAAATTGTTGTGGAGAAAATTGTTGATTTGGAAATTGTGGATATGGTGGTTTGTACGAAGGTTGTGGTAGATTACTTGTTGATGGTGATCTCATGTGACCTGGTGTGATGTGATGTGGGGTCTTGATTTGTTGTTGTGGAGCGGATGATTTTCCACACCTATACTGCCAGTTCTGGTATTCTAACACTTCAGACATTGCTTGTTCCATGGTTTTTGGATCCTTGAGGTACATAAGTTCTCCAAGATTTCCATACTTCATGAGTCCTCGCTTGTAAGTTTGTAACGCTGAAGTCATGTACAAACTTGTCTTCAATGGTATCATGTCAGCTTCTGTCACTGTCTGCATTTTTGTCAATAGGAGGTTTAAGATGGATTTAATCCTTTGCCCAAAGGAGTATGGATTCTCATGTTTCCCTGGGCCTTCGACTGTCAAGTCATTTAGCAAACAGTCCTCAGATCTCTGATCTAAGAATGACAATTCCAATAGGGTTTTAATGTCGTGCCATGTGTGTAGTTTTCTTGAGCCGATGAGTGCTTGCGCCTCGCCTGTTATCCTTGATTTGGCTATCTTAATCAGATAAGCATTTATGGGGTTGGCATTGTTGTGTACATCAGCATATGTTCTAAGTAGGTCTTCACACGCATCAATATATAACGACAACGTATTGGCATCACCGTTGAAGTTTGGTATTGTCGAAATCTCCGCATGAGTAATTGATGCTCGAGTATAAGGGTGCTGATACACTGGTGGTTGTTGATCAGGCATGTTGTTCAATTCGATGGCGTTAAGGGCGGCGGCAAGTGTGTCAAGGTTCATATAAGGTAAATGAAAAATGTACTCACAGTATTATTGGTACAATGAAGTCCATCCGTCACTCTGCTTGGCTTTTGGTTGGGGTTGGTTGTGTTTCTTGTTCTTCTTCGTTGGTTTCTTCCTTAATTGTAACTCTGGTGGGCGTCTCGACGAGAAGTTGATCGTTTCGACGTCGTCCCTCACACAGGTTGCACCTTCTGGAGATTTTGATCCGTCCGGCCGTTTTCCTAACTTCTGTAACGATGTCGGGCACTTCAACGAAAGTTTTATCGTTTTGGCGTTTTCTCCCGGTCACTCGTCGCACTGGTTGGACAATTTGATCCGCACAGCCCTGCACACTTTTACACTGTACTGATTCGTTGCTGGTTCTTCGACCTGAAGAATAAATGTTCACCCACAAATTTGGAAAATTTGATCCTCTTTTGCGGTGGTCAAAAATCCTCATTCGACTGCGCCAGTTAAATTCCCGTTCTTGTAGAATTTAAAAAAGATGTTTTTATTTCACTTTCACAACTAACAATACAATATAAAAATAATACAGAATGATTACTACGTAAGCGTCTAGGTCTAGGTCTAGGTCACGCGTGCAATAATGCCTGGTGGCTTGCATGCGGCGTATTTATATAGTTTCTTAATCTAATGTCTTGTCAGCAGATTCCTTTGGCTGGACGTCCGCTCTGGGCATATAACTTGCGTTTTCGGACACTCCTTGCTCTGCTTAAATGGTAGTTGAATATGCGTTTTTTGTATCTTTCAACGCTTGTTTTTACAGCCAACTATTATATGAGATAACAGTATATCAGAATTGGGAAGCTTTTCTTGCAGAGGAAATATTGCTTCGTTTTCTACCAAACGCCCCAATTTTTACAAATTCCAGCGTCCCCTTCCTTGCCGTAAGAACCAACATCAACAACTAGAAACTTGTAATTGGCATCAACCATGGCAAGAAGTACAACTGAAAAATAGCTTTTGTAATTAAAGAATATGCTCCCTGAATTCCCTGGCGGTACTATCACGTGTTTACCATCAATAGCTCCAACACAGTTAGGAAAGTTCCAGCGAGTCCAAAATTCTTCACCTTTTCTTTTCCAGTAAATTTGGTTATGGGGAGGTAGAAACTTGGGTACCAGCTTTTCGTTTAGTGCTTTCAAAGCTTGTGGAATAAACCTGCATAAAGCAGATGGAGAGATGCGGTAACTACATTCCAATGACTTATATGACTCTTCTGTGGCAAGAAACCTGAAAAAGAAGTCAAGCAGTCTAAATTTATAAATTTTTATATTAATTATGTCCAACTTTTCTTTCATAAAACCTTTCGTAAATGTTTACATGAAATTTTCCCATGTACTGTATAATAACACTGATTTGTTCTTAATGTGTTATAGGAGAGGAGTGCCAAAAGCGCTGGGAAAGTATTCGAGACCACTATAAAAGGCAAAGAAAAGAAGAAAAAGGAAGTACGGGATCTGCTGCAAAAAAGGAGAGCAAAGTACTGGGACAGGCTCAGGTTTTTAGATTTGGTGGAGGACGAAAGGGACAGTTTTACAAACGTATCGCAACAGTATGATATAGCTATCATATTATAGCTCATTCCTCAACAAAACGGAGAAGGAAAAACTCCTCAATCATACAATTTTTATCAGAAAAGCAAGAAGACAGACAAAATTTAAGTAATTGTCTCGAGGAAATTATGAAGCCACACGAAGAAGACGAAACCGACTTGTTTTTTAAATCGATCGCTATGAACATCAAAAAATGTACACCAGAACTTTTGACAGAAACCCAACTAAAAGTTTTTCAGACAGTAACCGAAATGGAAATAATAAATCAGATAACCAAGCCCACCACCTCATAAACGTAACTATAATAGTTACATTGTAATGAATTAAGCATTGCATTACGCTCGCAATTCTTGTAATAAGTACAATAAATAAATATAAATAATAAAAAATAAGGAAATAAAACTTTGATAAATATATATGTATTCGAATTATTTACTTTACCTTAGAGTAAAGGCGAATTTTTCAGCAGAAGTTTTTGGTGACTTCACTCGATTGCATGGGTAAGTTTTTATGTCGTCTTCGATATGATTCAAGATAAAAAAAACTGCTCACGTGTAAATCGGAAATATCTTCTGAACCTTTTTTCCTCGACTAAATGATTATTAATCAATATATTAACAATCTTGTTGTTTTATATTTAAATTACTAACCGCTTTTCTCTAATTTGCATAACTTTGCAGAATAAATTCTTTGTCGTCATCATCGTTCATTAGTTATTTTATAATGAGCAAAGCTACTATTTTTTTCTTTTGTTGCAAAGGATTCATCCTCGTACATTTATTTGAAATTACCAAGCGATTGAACGGTGCTATGTTTGACGTATACGTTTTTAGACGACTATCACTTTTGACAACACGCAAAGATACCTGCTAACCCATATTAGGCCGACTGAATAGCTGATGCGCCACGATTGGAAAACACAAACGCGCGGTGTTCCTGTCGACTTGACATGCCTCCATTCGGCTGTACCTATGCTGCGTAAAAAACCTGCTGCTAGGAAAACCAGCCATAAACAACTGCCATCAATACGCTATTGGTGCAGTGTTATCCCAGGGGGTTGTGGGAAATGACTTACCCATCGGCATCGCCTACGCTAGTCGCACCGTTAATAAAGCTGAGGTCAATTATTCAACGTTAGAACGCTTCTTTCAATTGTTTGGCCAGTTTCATATTACAGGCCTTATTTGTACGGAGATCATGTCCAAATCTTAACCGATCACCGCCCATTGATTTATCTGTTCTCCGTATCACATCCCTCATCCAGACTTACGCGATTCAGACTAAAATTTCAGGAATATGAGTGCGAAATAAATTACAAACCCAGGAAACAAAATAAACGCTGTTGGATTATCTAGAATATTTACAATTGAAAATACACAAACGAAATTCCAATATGATACTTATCTTAGAGATTAGTTATTGTTAACACGATTATAAATAAATATAGACTCAGCCACCGTCATCTAATAATATTAAATTAATTTCTTTAGATACTACTATATCAATTACTAAGTCCAATTCTATTTTTAACTCAGTTCCAAGTAACCGAACAAAATTCAATAGAAACTTTTTATATATTTACTAAAACAAAACGTATCGATTATATAATGATTATTAAATTCAGAAATTAAAAATCAACCTTTAAATATAAATATTTTTAGAACCATGTTAAGCTATATCTATAGGCAAACCTGGCCAAAATATCTGTCACCAAAACAATACAGATCAACGCCAGAAGAAATTGACACTATCGTTAGGGAATATCATACAAGTTTAATTGCAGGTCGCCCTGGTGACCTGCCAATATGCTCTTAGTAAATATTAAACAGCTATACCCATTCCAAATCAAGAAGCCAATACGGTTGCAAAACCATTTGCTACTGCTATTATATGTAAATAATGAGACTTGTAAGATATTGCGTATCAAGCAGATCCATTGCACCAGCGATTATCCCCAAACCAACGGTAGTCTGGAAAGATCACGTCATACTTTACTTGAAAAATTTCGAAATTTGTTCTATCGGGACAGCGATAATTGGCATCAAAAATGTTGATGTACCAACTCAAAATGTATACAGATCAATGGGTACTAACATAATACCTAACTAATTTCTTACATACCAACAAAAATTGCATACCACTTTTAGAGAAGTTGATTAAGGAGACGAAATTATTTCTAAAGAATAACCAAAATTTACTAATAATGAGAGCAGACAAAGGCAATGTGACGGTGGCAATGTACAAGCTTGACTACCATAATAAAGTTCTGCATATAGTAAATGATAATGAAAACTATAAGAAACTAAAGAAGGATCCAATTATTACAATACAAAACAAAAGCAATACTTGGCTAAAAAAAACTGAAAGAATATCACGATCTCGATGAAACTACAGCAAAAACATTAACAACATATAAAGCTGTGGCTCCACGATTTTATGGACTTCCCAAAGTACATAAAACAGAAGTACCTTTGCGTCCAATTGTTGCTTCCAACAACTCAGCAACGGAAGGGCTCTCTAAATATATTGCAGGACTCTTAACAGCTACGTGTCTGCATGAAAATCAATACTATGTTAGAGATAGCTTTCATTTTGCTGAATTTATGAAAGATATGGCATTGCCAGATGGGTTTGTCTTAATTAGTTTGGATGTAGTTTCTCTATTTCGCAATATACCTTTAGATTTGGTGAAGACTAACATAACTGACAGATGGAACGATATTGCCTTAAATTGCTCAATTTCTCTCAAGATGTTTTTGGAATTACTGGATTTCATTTTTGCTTCTAGCTATTTCCAATACAATAACCAAATTTACAGTCAAATTTTTGGATGTCCCATGGGATTCAATTTAAGTCCGATACTCGCACATATAGTAATGGACACATTGCTAGATACGCAAATAGCAAAATTACAAGATCAAACGAACTTACCTAAGTGAAGTTCGATCTTGATTATATGAAGCCTCGTCGAAATAAATAATACATTGTAGTACCTTCTATTCTTGTACTGAATCACACGTTTAGAGTAAAAAACTGAAAAAACTACCTGCTCCGCCGGCTGCGGGCAATGCCTGATTCACTATTTCATTTCTTCAGAGTCTGGGAAAAAAATGTTTGCTGTTACTTAAGGGCCTATTAGGGAGTGGTGGGTGATTATTTATTTCGACGAGGCTTCATATAATCAAGATCGAACTTCACTTAGGTAAGTTCGTTTGATCTTGTAATTATATTACAGCCTCGTCTCATAAATAATACATTGTAGATGTTTAGAGATATAAACAGCAAAATTTTATTTCTCCCACATAAGAAAGTTTGTTTCAACAAACGATAATCCAAATTATTAACTCCAAATTAGCTTTCTATGATCCTAATAAAGCTAATATTAAACTATCTTTTACGTATGTTAACATTATTAACTAATTTATTTTTAATTGTTTCCGAAAAAGAAACAAAAACTGCCGACTATAACTTTTGGTGACTTATCTAAAATTTACAAAAGTATTAGAGTTATCTATCCGTCTCCTTGTTAATCTTACTGCAATTAAGCAGTAAGTTCAGCAGCGGGTAATGTGGAGGCGCCTGGTTTGTAATGTGAGACGGAAATGTTTACATCTCAATCTACTCGTAATCATCTAGCAATTTTTGTAATATTTAGTTTTATTACAATACTGTACACCAGCAGTTGCTGCACATATATTGCATTTTGATGGAAATATGGCAGTTTCAGAGTAGGCCGTCTGATTGGCCCGGATGTCATTATCCGCTTGCCATTTTTTAAGACAATGCATGTTCATTGCTTTTATTTAACATCCCCCAACAGCTTTCGCCACTACGGGGGCATCGGCAGGCCCGAATTATCATTATTATGGCCCGCGTCTACCCTGGGACTATCTCCGATTCCCAGGTAACGTTATATTTTGACAAACTCGGTCGTAACCCAAACGTGCCTTTAATAAAAATAAATAAATCTAAAACCTTCTGCTAATCACCAAAATTTGCAATATGGCTGCTAGTCAAACATTAATTATTGAAAATTCCAAAACAAATACCGTTTGATTCTACCATTGAAACATCGAAATCTAAGACACTCCAGGTGTCCAGCTTTCTACAATGACTTGTACGACAGCTGTGAGGGCCAAAGAAGGACCACTATTCCAATTCTAAATAAATATCTAGAAAACTCTGTTCTAATTTTTCTGTCTCCTACTACCCCATCCGATTTTATAACGCATCTGAATAATATAAAGTTTTGTGGATTTGTTCGAATTGTTTTGGGGATATTCTGTACCCACCAGTGACGCCCTTCGAAAGATTATCAGAGATGTTTATTACAGCATTAAAGCCTCAATTTAGCAAAATTCAATCGAAAGGTTTCATAAAGAGTCATCATAGCTTCCAGCGGCACCGGCTGAAGTCTTTACACTTAAGAATCTTGTAAATTCACGTATTTTGAACATATTTATTTCTTGAGTGTGTTACGGTAAGACAAAATTCCCCCCCCCCCCTTTTTTTTATTTTTTTTTATTTGGCAACGCAATTGCTATTGTAACGGAATTACGAATGCAACCTAAAAGTATTTCTTCCTTAGTGCATAATATACACATGTAGTTTACGTTTATGATAGTTAATTCCATATCTCAAATATTCTAGCAGTTTAATTGTATCGTTAACCTTTTCTGACAATTTTTTGCTGTTTTATTTTATAGCAAAAGATCATTCAGGTATCTAACCGGCAAAAAAATCTTTCACCACCGTTTCATTATTTTGATAAAATAATAGGTAACCAAAGGATAATATAAGCGGCATACAATGACATTGATAAGGTACATTGTTAATTCTAAATCTAGATATTTTTTATCCGATTCTCTTACAGCGACTGGTAAATAGGTGTCTAAAGTTGCCATTTAGTAATTTTTACCAATTTAATAAAAAACTGAAAATGACAGCTCAGTTTGTTAGAGCATAGCGCAGCTACGCAATAGTCCCTGAGTAATTTCCAGGTTATCGCTGTAATTTATTTAAAATCTTCATCCCTCCGGAATATCAGCATCTATTATACATTTGAGAATAGTTAATATTAACCAATTCTACCCTTGTAGGCACAATATTTTGGACGGGACATGTTACAAAAACCAAATTTACCCAACATCCGAGCTAATTTTCCATCGTAATTTTAGTAACGTTACATCAACTACTGTAAGAAAGGCTCAAAGTCTAGCAGTTTTTCAAACCTGTACATTTACTTAATGTTCTTCGCCCCTATCCGTTCATTGCGTTGGGTGCGACCTGTACCCTGCATAGGTACTGGTTCTTGTGTAGAGAGTCTTTGATTGTTCACGCTGTTCGCTCTGATCTGGTCCTTTAGACTTTGTCTAAGACGGACCCCTGATATTTAACTTCTTTGACCATTCCTTTCATACTAATTTTTGGTATTCTTAGGTGAAAAAAATCACGTCAAATTACCATTAATTAGTGGGGGCTTTCATTATGGCCACATTAAAACCCTTGCTTAAACTGCAAGCTCACGTCTGATTTTGTGTTTGAATCGCTCAAACCCTTTATAAAACGTTAAGTGGATTCTACACCCTCTCCTTTTGCAACCTTGCTGTTAACACCCTACATATAGCTGAACAGAGCTGTCTCCACTTTGAGTCAAATTAGATTGTCATCTATTGTCTCATTTGATATGAACTCGCGAGATTCCAGCAGTAGCTACTGGATTTAGCTTTGAGCCCGCGGTAACTGACACCTACTAGTAGGCGCTATTAGTACCTGCGACTATATTTCTTCTTCCATATATACATCCTCCTTTGTTTGGAAAACAATTATAATAGGGGATTGTATTATTCATGCAAACAAATGCGTTCTAAAATAAACGTGAGTATTTTTGCTATATGTAAATAATATCATAACATATAATACTCGTATAATATGAGCAAACAAGCTAATTCCCAAGTATGCTGTCACAAGCAAGCTTCTATTATAATGATAACGTATTATATTTTATTCTTAACTTTCATCAAAGATATGTTATATATTGTTGTCCCTTTTTCTATTCGGTTATATATTGTACGTAAATATATGATGAGCATTACTATCACAAGCAAGCTATTTGCAAACTATGCTGTCATAAGCATATTACGGCTACTTTATTGGAGGTCTGTGTTCACAAACACAGCCCTATACATATGATATATACAAAAGCAGTCCATGCTGTCACAAGCAGGTTTATAATATCTAATGATAATCTATTATTCAATATATATATATATCTATATATATATATATATATATATATATATATATATATATATATATATATATATATATATATATATATATATATATATATATATATATATGTATACTTAATCACTGTCGCTTACTTCAATTTAACTGTTTGATTTCAGGGGAAAATCGACAGGAGACTTATAATGAAACTACTCTTTTAGCATGTGTCTAGCTTTCGGTACTTTTATTCATTACCTTCTTCAGGACTCTACAAAGACATAAACAACAATTTAAAAATGTATACAAAGATTCCAATCACTAAAAATAGATTTATCACAACATAACCCTACTTACATTGCTTGTGAGGTTTGTTAAAATTAGGATATGCGATTTTATCGACAAATATATTCCTTTTTGCATTCGGAGAGCCACCACATATACGAGCCAAACGATTTTCTTTATTTTCTGTTTCAGATTACTTATATAACACTTGATTTATAATAACTATAATTTTTCTCTCGTTTCAGGACGCCTTCGTTGGTGCAGGAAACAGCCATCTTGTGTTATGACAGTGACGTCACAATGGCGCCAACTTGTTTGAATTTGAAAATGCGCTTCTCTCTTACTACCATCTAAAATGTTATTGCCTCGTCATACAAGCTGTCCATGTCATTTCTTCTTGTTTTCTCTAATTCTAAAACATAGGTGTACATAGCACTTAAGTTTTGTACATCAGATTTCTTATTTATTGTGTTAGAAGTTTTATATATGTGGACCATTTCGAGGAAAGTACGTTTTATGTAGTTCGGCTCAATGTCCAATATTTCAATTTCTTCATACCTGATTTTGTGATCCTGTTTGTTTACGTGGGTGGCCAGCATGCATCTGTCTGGATTTCTGATGCAGTCGCTCTTGTGTCCTGCTATTCTGCTTTTCAGAAGTTGTGAAGTTTGACCTATGTAGTATTTTGAGCAGTCTGCACATTGCAGTTTGTACACTGCATTTCCCTGTGACAGAATAGGTGTTTTATCTTTCAAGTTTGTATACACTTCCCCTACCGTTTTTATCTTTTTTCGTGCTATCTTTAAATTTTCTTGTCTGAAAGTATTTATCAACTTTGAAGTCAACTGCGGAATGTCCATGAGTACTGCATATTTTACATTATTACCTCCTGCATTGTTGTTGTCTCCTCCGGTTTCTGTTCTATTGTTCCTTGTACCCGTTCTTGTCTCTATTTGGGCCGTTGACGTTGCATATATCAGGCTTCTGATCAATTTTCTAGGATATGAATTGTGGAGAAGAATGGTCTCAAACTTCCTCATGTTTGCCTGTAAAAATCTTTCGTCACTTATTGCATGTATTCTTTTTTTCATTTCTTTGATGAAGTTTATTTTAATTTTCATGGCATGAGATGAATGATAATTTATATATCTGCATGAGGAGGTTGGTTTTTGATACCAATTAAGAATAAGTTTGTTTTCTTCTGTTCTTACCACTTTTGTGTCCAAAAAGGGCACCGAGTTCTCCGGGTCTTCTTTCTCTATGGTAAATTGTAGGTGTCTATTGTATCCATTAAAAACCTGCTGAATTTCCTCTGTTCCATCATCTGGCACTGCTGTGATCAGATCATCCACAAATTTTTTGATGAATGGTACTGGATATGACAATTTAGGTAAGCATTCTTCAAGTAGGGCATCCATTATGTATTGAGAAAGAATCGGGCTTAGCTCTGAACCCATGGCACAACCAAATAGTTGCCTGTAATACGATTCTTTGTATGAACAGTAACTGTTGTCTAAAACGAATTTTACCAACTTTAAAAACTGCGGTTCGCTCATTCCTCTCGCGTGGTCTTTTATTGTGTCCCACTTTTGTCGAAGTACTCTTTCCACTATCTCTTGTGTGATATTCCCATATAAATTTACCACATCCAGCGAGATGACCTTGTAATTAGGTGGGACTGTTGTGTTTTTAATGAATTCAGCAAACCTAAAGGTGTCACCTGTGTAGAAGTTGTTATCTCTTTCATATGCTGTATCCACACTCATAGCAAACATTCTGGATACAGCATATGAAAGAGATAACAACTTCTACACAGGTGACACCTTTAGGTTTGCTGAATTCATTAAAAACACAACAGTCCCACCTAATTACAAGGTCATCTCGCTGGATGTGGTAAATTTATATGGGAATATCACACAAGAGATAGTGGAAAGAGTACTTCGACAAAAGTGGGACACAATAAAAGACCACGCGAGAGGAATGAGCGAACCGCAGTTTTTAAAGTTGGTAAAATTCGTTTTAGACAACAGTTACTGTTCATACAAAGAATCGTATTACAGGCAACTATTTGGTTGTGCCATGGGTTCAGAGCTAAGCCCGATTCTTTCTCAATACATAATGGATGCCCTACTTGAAGAATGCTTACCTAAATTGTCATATCCAGTACCATTCATCAAAAAAGTTGTGGATGATCTGATCACAGCAGTGCCAGATGATGGAACAGAGGAAATTCAGCAGGTTTTTAATGGATACAATAGACACCTACAATTTACCATAGAGAAAGAAGACCCGGAGAACTCGGTGCCCTTTTTGGACACAAAAGTGGTAAGAACAGAAGAAAACAAACTTATTCTTAATTGGTATCAAAAACCAACCTCCTCATGCAGATATATAAATTATCATTCATCTCATGCCATGAAAATTAAAATAAACTTCATCAAAGAAATGAAAAAAAGAATACATGCAATAAGTGACGAAAGATTTTTACAGGCAAACATGAGGAAGTTTGAGACCATTCTTCTCCACAATTCATATCCTAGAAAATTGATCAGAAGCCTGATATATGCAACGTCAACGGCCCAAATAGAGACAAGAACGGGTACAAGGAACAATAGAACAGAAACCGGAGGAGACAACAACAATGCAGGAGGTAATAATGTAAAATATGCAGTACTCATGGACATTCCGCAGTTGACTTCAAAGTTGATAAATACTTTCAGACAAGAAAATTTAAAGATAGCACGAAAAAAGATAAAAACGGTAGGGGAAGTGTATACAAAATTGAAAGATAAAACACCTATTCTGTCACAGGGAAATGCAGTGTACAAACTGCAATGTGCAGACTGCTCAAAATACTACATAGGTCAAACTTCACAACTTCTGAAAAGCAGAATAGCAGGACACAAGAGCGACTGCATCAGAAATCCAGACAGATGCATGCTGGCCACCCACGTAAACAAAGAGGATCACAAAATCAGGTATGAAGAAATTGAAATATTGGACATTGAGCCGAACTACATAAAACGTACTTCCCTCGAAATGTTCCACATATATAAAACTTCTAACACAATAAATAAGAAATCTGATGTACAAAACTTAAGTGCTATGTACACCTATGTTTTAGAATTAGAGAAAACAAGAAGAAATGACATGGACAGCTTGTATGACGAGGCAATAACATTTTAGATGGTAGTAAGAGAGAAGCGCATTTTCAAATTCAAACAAGTTGGCGCCATTGTGACGTCACTGTCATGAACACAAGATGGCTGTTTCCTGCACCAACGAAGGCGTCCTGAAACGAGAGAAAAATTATAGTTATTATAAATCAAGTGTTATATAAGTAATCTGAAACAGAAAATAAAGAAAATCGTTTGGCTCGTATATGTGGTGGCTCTCCGAATGCAAAAAGGAATATATTTGTCGATAAAATCGCATATCCTAATTTTAACAAACCTCACAAGCAATGTAAGTAGGGTTATGTTGTGATAAATCTATTTTTAGTGATTGGAATCTTTGTATACATTTTTAAATTGTTGTTTATGTCTTTGTAGAGTCCTGAAGAAGGTAATGAATAAAAGTACCGAAAGCTAGACACATGCTAAAAGAGTAGTTTCATTATAAGTCTCCCGTCGATTTTCCCCTGAAATCAAACAGATATATATATATATATATATATATATATATATATATATATATATATATATATATATATATATATATATATATATATATATATATATATATATATATATATATATATGAATATTAATTATGAGCATTGATATCACAAGTAAGCTATTTGTCAACTATGCTGTCACAAGCAAGTTTATATTATTGTCTACGATAATATATTATACAATATATATGTAAATACCTATATATTATGAGCATTGCTATCACATGCAAGCTAAGTGCACACCATGCTCTCACAAGCAGGTTTATATTATCTACGATAATATGTTGTATTATATACATATATAATATTGCTCTCCCAAGCAAGCTAATTACCAACTATGCTGCCACCAGCAAGTTTTTATTATCTAATGATAATTTATTATATTATATACATACCTTATAATATTGCTATGTTGGGATATTGAAAAACACCTCTTAATCCTTTGATGGGTTTATTTATCTCAATAGGTACCGGTTTCGACTCAAGGTTGAGCCATCATCAGCCTGAATGGTCAAGTTATCGGAGTAAGCGCTTACAATCATCCAAACTGCAAACTATAAACATTTAAAATTCTTGTAAACATGTACACGAGACAAGACAGCCGGACAGAAACGACATTGAGAAACCTTTAAAGCAATATATCACAATATATCACAATATTGCTATCACAAGCAAGGTAATTGCCAACTATGCTGTCACAAGCAAGTTTTTCTTATCTAAAGATAAGATATTGTATTATATACCTATAATACGAGCATTGCTAACATAAGCAAGCTAATTGCAAACTATTGCAAATACTGCTGTCACAAGCATGTTTTTCTTATCTAATGATAAGATATTGTATTATATACCTATAATACGGGCATTGCTAACATAAGCAAGCTAATTACAAACCATTGCAAATACTGCTGTCACAAGCAAGTTTTTCTTATCTAATGATAAGATATTGTATTATATACCTATAATACGGCCATTGCTAAGATAAGCAAGCTAATTGCAAACTATTGCAAATACTGCTGTCACAAGCCGGCTTTAAAATTATCTACTGATAATTTGTATTCTATTGGCGGTCTTGTGTTCACAACCAAGTCCATTCTTGCTCTGACCTCTTCGCCCTCTGAGTTGGAAAATGCCGTTTCCTTTTTCTTTCCATTTAATTTTGACAGCTTCTTCTTTAACTTTAATATTTTTCGGTCCATCGAATAGTCACTGTCACTATCGTTCCTATGCCATTTTTGAGATTGTTTAGGCATTTTTAAATACATTAGATTGTATTAAATTATATTAAATATAATTATATTAAATACGCACTGAGCGAAACGATACGTACGATTCAGCACACGAACGAAGAATGAAATAGTGAATCAGGCATTGCCCGCAGCCGGCGGAGCAGGTAGTTTTTTCAGTTTTTTACTCTAAACGTGTGATTCAGTACAAGAATAGAAGACTACA
Source organism: Melinopterus prodromus (assembly GCA_964023965.1). Lineage (NCBI taxonomy): Eukaryota > Metazoa > Arthropoda > Insecta > Coleoptera > Scarabaeidae > Melinopterus > Melinopterus prodromus. The sequence continues at coordinate 33,918,703 of OZ030391.1, read as the reverse complement.
ATGTATTATTTATGAGACGAGGCTGTAATATAATTAACTTTCAAGCTCCCTTTCATTAAGAAATTTGTAGATGATCTAATTTGTGCAATACCAGACAATAAAGAAGATGAGATTTTGGACATTTTTAATTCCTATAATTCAAGTCTTAAATTCACCGTAGAAAAAGAATCTGCCTGTTCCGTCCCCTTCCTTGATAACAGAGACAGCCAGATAATAAAGCAATACTTGATTGGTATCAAAAGCCCACAAGTTCTGGACGATATATTAACCTCCATTCTTATCACCCTATGAATGTCAAAAAGAACTTTATTTTAGCCCAAAGGCAGAGAATCACAAAAATAGTTGATCCATCTCTATTAAAGGAAAATCTACACAAGTTTGGAAATATATTACAAGAAAATTCTTATCCACGAGCTCTTACAAGAAAGCTACTTTTTAGTTGTCGGGCACCTATAACAACCGACATTACAAGAAGAAATGGTAACAATGTTTCAAATAAATTTAAAGTATTACCATACATAGCAGAACTCACTCCAAATCTTATTAAAATATTCAAAGATCAAAATTTATGTTTTGGCCGCAGAATTATGAAGAAAATAGGAACAGTATTTTCTAAAGTCAAGGATCTAATACCGCTTGCGTTACGTTCGGACATCGTATATAAAATTGCTTGTAGAGAGTACCATAAAGAATACATTGGACAAACTTCACAACAGCTGAAGAACAGAATATCTCAACACAGAAGCGATTCTAGAATAAGACCAAACGCTTGTGCTTTGGCATCACATGTAAACACTCTCGGACACCTAATGGATTATGAAAATATTCAAGTACTGTGATACTGATTTTTTCTAAAGGTCCTTCATTGAAATGTTTCTTTCACATTAATGATTACCGTTATGCGATGAACGCCAGAACTGATGTTAATACTCTCAGCACTATTTATAGCTACCTTTTAAAATATAAAGGCATCCCACAAAATGGAATCAGTTCTGTCACGTTTCTCATGATTAATGACATTTTACATTTATTGAAGTTATATTAGGTTAGGGGGGGTCGATGGCGTATAGGATAGAGCGGCTGCTATCTACGCTGGAGGCCCGGGATCGAATCCCGGCTCGGGCTAAAATCGACTGTCGTGGTATTTTAGGCAGGGAACAAATACCTTTGCATGCCGCCTTCCATCGGATGAGGAAGTAAAAGCCGGTGGCCCCGTGTGCTGTCATTATGCGACGTGCACGTTAAAGAACTCTTACTGGAGGTTGGAATTCCTTCAGTAGGACAAAATTCCTGGGTGTGTGTAGCCTGCCCTCAGCGTCGGTGATTGGCCTAAGTTGCGGAACTAGACCGACGTAAAATAAACCAGTACAAAAATATATATATATATATTAGGTTAGTTTATATTGTCAATTATTCTATTTATATAGTATGCTTAATTTTGGTTGCAAACTTTTCTAAACTTTTACCTGTTTAATAACACAATTTGTAATTTTGACACGTTTCATGTATTTTATATTTATACATTATTTTTTTCCGGTTTGTATTAGATTTAAGTAGTTATTTATAATTTTAATATATTGTTGTTCTAAAAGGTTAACAATATATTAAAATTATAAATAACTACTTAAATCTATGTTACAGAATCTGATGCTTATCCTCTACTAAACATAACGGAAATTTTAGATCCAAATATTCCAAATATTTCTTAGTCATCGACCTTTGTTCGGGGTTCCACCAAATTCTACTTAAGGAAGAAAGCAAGCCACTAGCATTTTCTTTCCTATGCCATGTTCAATCTATTATGCCATGGTCTCAATGGCTCTCCAGCCACCTTTCAGAGGCACATGAATAACGTACTCACGGAGCTACAAGGAATTAAATGTTTCGTTCATAGTTCCAGGCTAGTTGAAGTTTTCCAGAGATTACGAGAACACAATCTAAAGCTCCAACCAAATAAATGCAACTTCCTCGGAAAAAAAGGTATCCTATTTAGGTCATATAATTTCTGAAAAAGGAATCAGTCCAGATCCAGTAAAACCCAATGCTGTTTGCAATTTTCCAGTTTCCAAAGATCAAAAGCGATTACAATCTTTCCTCGGACTTGCCTTCTACTATAGACGATTTATTAAAGATTTCTCTCAGTTAGCAAATCCTCTTTACACTCTTCTTAAAATAGGCGCATCTTTCGAATTTGGTCCATCTTGAGCCTTTGAATGAATTAAAGGAAAAATTAATTACGCCACCTATTCTTCAATATCCTAACTTTACCAAAAAGTGTTTCTTAAGGCCGGTTTTCCTAGGAGTAGTTTTTTACGCAGCGTACAATGTAAAACATGAAGCGCGACACGTCGTCATGTCATCAACAAGAACGTAGTGTGACCAAGCCTGATTGTTATACCACAGAGCGCAAAACGTATCATGTCCTGTCAAACCCGTCGTGCGTCTCATGTCAATGTGACAAAACAGAAAATGTGCAAAGTACGTTTCACTGGCGAAAAGGATGAGCTATTGATAGAGCTGGTTAGCAGTCATCCCTGTTAGCAGACAAGGGATTTCAAAATGTTCACAAACAAGATTTGTTTTGGATGGAGATTGGAGAGATGCTCAAGTGCATATCAATTTATTTATTATTATTGCACAATAGATTAGTATTACAGTTGATACTATCTAAAGACTTCAAATAATGTCCCTGCTAATGTCCCGAATCCCTTCTACTACTAAACTAATCCGTAAATCGGGTTCTCACTTGAAATCCTTCCGATTTTGCAAAACTACCGCTTCTATGTTTCCATTAATAGTATAAGGGTAACCAGATGAATATTCCTTCCTAAGCATGTTATGTAAACAACTACACACAATAATTATCAAGTCCACAGTTTCAGGTTTTACGTTTATAGGAATACAAAATTCTGAAAGTTGAACACATTATCACAAATGCTTTTTCGGACACACCTTGCTCTGCTTAAACGGTAGTTGAATATGCGTTTTTGAATCTTTCAACGCTTGTTTTTTACAGCCAACTATTACGTGAGGTAACAGTATCTCATAATTGGAAAGCTTTTCTGGGAGAGGAAATATTGCTTCGTTTTCTACCAAACGCCCCAATCTGTACAAATTCCAGCGTCGCCTTCCTTCCCATAAGAATCAACAACTAGAGATTTGTAATTGGCATCAACCATGGCAAGAAGTACAACTGAAAAATATCTTTTGTAATTAAAGAATATGCTCCCTGAATTCCCTGGCGGTTCTATCACGTGTTTGCCATCAATAGCTCCTACACACTTAGGAAAGTTCCAGGTCCCGTCCTGGAGGTCCAGTCCAAAATTCTTGACCTTTTCTTTTCCACTAAATTTGGTTATGGGGAGGTAGAAAGTTAGGTACCAGCTTTACTTTTAGTGCTTTCAAAACTTGGACGTGGAATGTGGAATCAACCTGCATAAAGCACACGGAGACATGCGGTAACTAAATTCCAATGACTTATATGGCTCTCCTGTGGCAAGAAACCTGAAAAAAATTCGAACTGTCTAAATTTATCAATTTTTATATTAATATTGTCCAACTTTTCTTTCATAAACCGATTTTATGGATAGAGTCCGCAAGTTAAATGTTTACATGTAATTTTCCCGTGTACTGTATAATAACACTGATTTGTTCTTAATGTGTTACAAGAGAGGAGTGCCAAAAGCGCTCTAAAAGTATTCGAGACCACTATAAAAGGCAAAGAAATGAAGAAAAAGGCAGTACAGGATCTGCTGCAAAAAAGAGAGTAAACTACTCGGACAGGCTCAGGTTCGTAGATTTGGTGGAGGACGAAAGGGACAGCTTTCCAAACGTATCGCAACAGTATGAGGAGAGGTGCTGATATAGCTATGGATGACAACAACATAGCTATATCAGCAGCTATATCATCTGCAACAGATGCAGATGAATTTGCCAACGTATCCTGTCCACGTGAGCTAACGCCTCAAGCTGAACTATTTCGTCCTTCATCAACAAAACGGTCCTTCATCAATCATACAGTGTTTATCAGAAAAACAAGAAGACAGACAAAATTTAAGTAATCTCTCAAGGAAATTATGAACCCAAACGAAGAAGACGAAACCTACTTGTATTAAAATCGATCGCTATGACAGTCCAAAACTTTACACCAGAATTTTTGAGAGAAACCAAACTAAAACTGTTTCAGACAGTAACCGAAATGGAAATAATAAATCAGATAACCAAGCCCCACCATCTTAACTATAATTGTTACATTGTAATAAATGAAGCATTGCATTACGCTCTCATTTCTTGTAATGAATACAATTAATAAATATAAATAATAACTAACTAAGGAAATAAAACTTTGATAAATATATATGTATTCGAATTATTTACTTTACCTTAGCGTAAAAGCGAATTTTTCAGCAGAAGTTATTGATGACTTCACTCGATAGCATGGGTAATTTTTATGTCGTCTTCGATATGATTCAAGATAAAAAAAACTGCTCACGAGTAAATCGGAAATATCTTCTGAACCTCTTTTCCTCACGGTTGCATCACCGTTGAAGCATACACATGAAATAATCCGCAGAACTTTAATGACAAAGAAGGAAGATTTTAAATTATACTATGATAAGAACGCTTCAGATATTCGTTTCAGGTGTTAATAATTATCAGAATATATAACATCTCGTTTTTGTAGTATTGTATTTATTTAAGTAAATATTGAACGTTACATTAACTTAAATTATTTATTAGAACTACCTAAGGATTTAGATGCTGTTCCATCTACATCTAAACAGCATACACCAACAGCTGAACTACTAAGTCAAGATAATGAGAATATTTACCCTGATGAGTTGTATTGCGATGAAGATTCAATAGCTAATAGTGAAGATTTTGATAACACATCCGAAATTAATCAGCAAGCAACTTCAACAGATGGCATCTTCAATAGTAGGTATTGTATTAATTTAATTATGTATTCTAAATATGCATTGTTTTATATCATCACAGCTATATCATCACAGTCCTCGGAAGGAAATGTTACGAGAGAAAAATAAGTCCCTACAGCGACAACTACGTTGGCTGAAGTTACACCTGGAGAAACAAAAGAACAAATCAACTTTAAATGCTGTATCAGACATCAATTGGGAATCTAAGATACATACAAAATATTCAGGGCCAATAGCTGCTTTTATTGTCGAACAACATAAGCTTATTTAAAAAAAAGACAGGGGCAAGATATAGTTTAGATTTTAAACATTTTTGTTTTTTGTTTTTCATATTTTAAGCCTCAAGGTTTATTCATTATTGATGCTGGTTTTAATGATATAGTTTTTAAAAGAGTAAAGCTAAAGGTTGATTGATACTCTCGCAGAAAGAAAAAAATGCATAATTTGTTTCGATGAAATGAGTATAAAACCATATCTCTTTTATAATATTGCCAATGACAATCCTGCAACGAATGTCCTTGTATTAATGGCGAAAGGACTGTGTAATAATTGGAAGCAATTGCCGTTGTTGGCTTATTAGTTTGTTGATACTAGTTGTGCGGGAGATGACTTATTTATATATTTTAAAAGAATGTTTTGATAAAGTCGCGAATATAGGTTTAAACGTCCGAGTAATTTTATGCGATAACGGGTCAAGTAATATTAAGTTAGCTAATTTATTAAAAATTTCTAAAGATCAATCTTTTTTTGAACATAATGAACAGCTTATTAAGACAGTTAGAAATAATTTGTATGCTCACGATTTTAATTGTGAAGGTGAAATAGCTTCTTGGAAGCACATTCAATATCTTAATAATATTTATAGGGCGTTACAAAATAGAATGAGTCTGCGACTCTCCGATTTTCATTTTCATCCTATCAATAGGTTTCAAATGAAAGTTTCCTACGCAGGTATTACCACCACAGGTATTAAGTGTAGCTAATGGTATTGGTGTATTAGTTAGTTTAGGACATTTGAGTACTCGTGCTGTTAGTACCCACAAAAATTATAGAAATGTTCAATCCTACTTTATTTTAAATAGCTCTAATTTACATCAAAGTAATTCAATGAAAAGAGCTTGCAAAGGGAACGGACCCAATTACACGAAACTTAAAAGTATTTCGTTGTTTAGGAATCACCATTTGCGCTTTACTATTATTATGGGACACGATTAAGCATGTAGTGTTCTCATACTTATTATGCAGAAGCTGAAAATTATTTTGGTACTGTTCGTAGGCAGGCTGGGTTTTGCTTTAATCCAACACCTGTACAATTTTAACGTGCCTTCAAAAAGTTATTTAGTTTAAAAATTTTAAATTCTGGCTTGGAAAACTGTGATGATGAATTCGATAATATGCTCATCCTATTTCAGCAATTTCAATCTAAGAATGTAAACAAAATTACTAAAATTTAGCAACAAATAATACAGATAATACTTGTAATTTATCACTTCCTGCTTCGTTGTGTGAATAGTGAATACAGATATGAAACTGTAGAGCACCATGTAGATATATTACTGGATATCTTATTTTAAAAAACATTAAATATTCACACATGTGAACAATGTGTTAAGTTTGTATTCGGAAATGAAATTATAGATGAAACAATCTTACTAACCGAATTCAAAATATATGAACAACACTTTGTTTTACCCGTCTGTGAACTGGATAAAATTTTTAACTATATAATTTTATAAGCCTATGTATATATAGAGCGAGGAGTTATAAAAAAATATTGTATTATCGGATTCTTCAAAATTTGAGCATCCGTGCCCACATTTTCCCTATAGGTTTTTTATTATGCTATATGCGATTATATTATACCGTTAAGTTCGTAAACAAAAACTTCAAATCAGTAAATTAGTAAATTAGTAAATCAGTAAATTAATTGATAAATTATTTGTTTCTGTTTCGATTTGACTGTCTCGTTTTCGTTTGTCTATACACAATTCATCGTCCCTTTTACATTGAATGTTTATATCTGTCTGTTTGCCGCCGTAGCATACACAAAAATGCTACCAATATAACACCCGAGCGTCTGTCACTGCTACCAACCCGCTCCTTCTATATTTTATTTAAATGCGCATGCTCTCAGCTACATTTTTACCGCTTTCATGGCTACGTCTAACCCGAAGCGCCTCATTTATTCATATTTATCTACGACATCTTCAATGATAGACACGTATCGGGGCTGGTTCCTGGCAGTGACAAACATCCTACGCACCTTCCAACTGATATTGACGGTAATTATATATTGTAACTGTATTATTTTATTGTTATTATAATTGTCAAATATCCAAATATTTGTACGTAAGATGAATATGTTTCTTGTTTCTTATATGTTCAAAATGTTACTTTTCAGCACGGCCGGGTATGATAACCCAAAATTAATAGCCCAAGCACAGAATAAAACTAGTCCAAGCCGAAGTTTCTACTTGTATTTACTTCCTCACCAACAAACTAAATAGCTCTGGAGAAAAACGCACAGAAAAATTATTATTTGGCAACATAGCTAAGTATATCTAGATTGTAGACTTCCACGGTCTGAGTCAATAATATATTGATTTCCAGGTGGAAACCGCGTTGAGGACTTTGAAGCAGTCGACATTTCGCGCTCTGGTGCAAGAGGCATCTTCAGGAGTAAGTTGTCGAACCAAGTGCTAAGAATATACTGTATCTTCTTAGCACGGAAGATGTAGGAAGCAAGGAAGATGTAGGAATGGAAGGACAACGACTGGCGGTCGTCTTTCCAAACCATTCAAAGACTGTTCTGGCAAATAGAAAAAAAGATCCTAAGTCTTTCTAAAAAATTACGTATAAAAATTTGCATTTGCAAAGCAGATGAATCTACCCCTACGCGACAAAAGGGACAGAACTCAGGTTATTAAGCATGTTCCTTCTATATCGCCATCCACAACAAGACCTATGAAGAAGTTGGTGTCTTCGGAAGAGGAAATTCGACCATCTCAAAGTTTCGGATAACACCTTGGTCCGTTATGCTGATAATAAATTCACAAAACCAACAGTATGTAGCTATCCTACAGTATGCATAGCGCATAATGCTGATATATTTCCGTCCTACAATGAATTACTTAATACAAAAAAGAAATGTTATCCGGACAATTTAAAAATTACAGAAGATATTGGTGAAATTCAGCTGCAGGCAATTCTCAATCACACTATCAAAAGACTGGTTTCTGTTCAATTTACAGCTAAGACTGTAGCGGCGGGGGCAGCTCGCACCCGGTGCCACCCGTTTAGGGGTGGCCAGCCGACCGTGAAAAATAAAGCTTAGACAAACCATCACAATGTTTTTAAACTATAAATCACTTAGGCTTGAACCCATTTTAACCAAGTTATCCATAGTAAATGATGTGATTTTGAAATACATAATTACTGCAGACGAAATGTTTACAGGTGGCAGTTATTCAATCACTACAGTTTTGTGATTTTTTGGTGGCAGTACTGATGTACATATGAATATGATTTGTTTGTAATTTATTGAATTACTGTCACCACCAACTGACCTAAGCGAAACAGAATGATACTAATAGTAATAAAAGTAAATTACACAAAAATATTGCAATATTCCGATAATAAAATAATTTGTCATCATTAAGAATGGGCAGTCGTTTAAGCTGGCTCGCCAGAAAGCGCAAAATCAAAGGTACGTTTGTTGTGGCGTTTGATAGAGACCATTAAATTAATATCTGAATGGGCAAGATTGTTGACCAACATCTCATTTTAATTATCACTATATATTGCTGTTTTTCGGTATCAAATAACTGCATAAAGTAGACACAATGCAGATAAAATAAAGATTAACATTACAAGAAATTGTAATTAACTCGTCTTGCACATTAATCACTTAAAGAATGTAGTAATCCTGCTTATTGACACTTGGCGCCATCTCGTGGTGCAAATTGTCACTACGAATAGGTTCTGTATTAACCGGTTGGCGGTGTAATATCGTCGGCCGAGGATTCCCCCAATATATTTTTCTTTGTTCGTACCTAGCTCTTACGGCTCGGTTGGGGATTCACTTGAAATAGTCGTCGGTAGTACTTGTTGCCTGTCACTTGTCAGTTCTCATTTCTTTCGTGAATTGTGAAGTTCTATGTGCAGTGAATAGTGGGTATTATAATAGTGTTGAAACTTTGAAAGAGTAGTGGAATAGTGTGAAAGTCAGAAAAAGTGTTGAAAAGATTTCCTTCAAAAAGCAAGGTTAGGGGATGGGCAGTTCAATACTTTCTATTGTAATAAATTATTACGAATAAAAGCAAAATCTGAAAACAGTTAGCATAGTAGAATCGATCGATAACTGATTGAAAAAATCAAATTACCTCACTTAACAAAATTCGAAAACTTTTTACACGTTTTAACTAGTAGTAATTATTTAATTTGGCGAAGTCGATTTGTTGAATATGAAGTCGATTTTTTTTTTATTTCTCAATCAAGTCACTTAAGTACGTCGATTCTCTTGAAACAGTTTTTGGAGGAGAGGCCAATCATAATAACTAAATTATTTTCTTCAATATTAGGTCATATATCCAAAATCTGGTTTGAGGATCACTAAAAATAAAGATACAGTATGTTTCAATAATACCTGAAAAAACACCGCGTAGTTATTAAATGTGATTTTGTTAGATGACGCCGTTTTTGGCAGAAACACATTTAATAACTACACGGTATTGCATTAGGTAATAAAAGTACAATTGACTGTGTCTTTACAATACAGAATTAATGGTGATAGCCCATGAAGAAGCCGGGTCAGACAAAAATAGTGAAAATGACAGTGATAATACTGATGATGCTTCTACTATCGAAGGTAGTATTTGCATGATTGAATCAATTCAGGACTTGAGAGATGTATCACATTGGAGTATACCCGTTGCTGATAATGTTCATATTGAGATAATAAAAAAGGATGTAAACATTTCCAAAACAGACAAGGGCCGTTTGCCACTGTATCTAGGTACGGATTAAAAATAAAAGGTGATGTTCGCCATCTTTCAAAAGCATGGTTTTATAAAGTGATGTCTAATGGTGACAAAATTCTGCGGTCATGGATGGTTTATTTGCCTATAAGTAATAACCTGTATTGGTTCTGCTGTCGTTTATTTGCTGTCACCAATAGTATCAATACAGAAGCATCATTTACAACTGGATTTCAGAAGTGGTGGAAGCTAAATCCCAAAGTGGTCGACCATGAAACTTCAAGTCAACATCTGCAAAATTTTGAGAAGTGGAAAACATTCGAAATGGTGTTAAAACTTCATAAAACAATAGATGACGCAACCTTGCAATTAATGGATACTGAAAAACAGAAGTGCAAGCATCTTTTATCTAGATTATTGGTTATAACGTTGTTTCTGGCTAAACAAAATCTAGCATTTCGTGGACATGATGAAGGACAAGGCTCTTCAAATAAAGGGAATTTCTTAGAATTGTTCAAACTACTGTCAAAGTATGATGCAGTGTTGAAACAACACATCTTGAATTTGGATCATGGTAAATCAGCAAAAGTATAATTTTGTCGCCCGATATACAAAATGAATTCATAAATGTTTTAGCAAACTACGTAAAATTTAAGTTTGTCAACGAAGTTAACTCGGCTAAATATTTTGGAATTATGTTTGATAGCACATCTGACACTGCACATATTGATCAAAAGTCTGAAGTGATTCGTTATGTGAAAATTGATGGTAGAAAAGTAGAAGTTAAAGAAGTATTTCTTGGATTTTTCCTTTACAAGGAAAACAAGCAGCTGATTTAAGTGAAATTCTAAAAAAACTTGATATTTACAGTTTAGTTGTTATGATAATGATAATGCAGCTGTTATGAGCGGCATACATGGAGGAGTGCAAGCTATTATTAAATCAAAAAATCACAAAGCAATTTTTGTTGGATGTATAGATCGCTCAATTAATTTATGTGGCCAACACTCATTTGCACAAAATGTATCATGTGTAAAAATTTTCGGAACAATAGACACCATATTTTTACGTTTTTTTTTCTGCTTCTACTAACCGCTGGGAGGTGCTTCTTAAACACAGCAAAGCTTCTGTTAAAAGACTCTCAACGACGCCCTGGAGTGCTCACTATACTGCAGTAAAGGTATTGGCTGAAAATTTTGATGGGATTGTGGCTGCAATTGATAAATTGTGAGATCTACAACAAAATTTAGACACCAGAGGTGCTGCACTAATCCTTATGCCTGCTGTGTGTGATTTCTCATTCCTTTGCTATCTTTTCTTTTGGAATGATGTACTAAGAGAAATAAATTGTGCACAGCTTGCATTGCAAAGTAAAGGCTTGAGTGTGGATCAGGTAGCTATAAAAATAGAGACAGTTCGTCTATATATAGAGGAAAAACCGCCCCAAAACTTTATGAGTATTCTCCCCAGTTATTAGTGCTATGACGGTTAATAGTGAAGTAAAGATTTGGACGAGCTATGGTCGAGGAAATGAGTCAAACACTGTGTTAAACAACGTGTTACACGTTATGTATAAATGACATATATGGAAATAATAACGGTCGTTGCTACTGGATGCTATACACAGCCACCTAATGTCGGTGTTTAATAAAAAAGATGATCAACTGTGGGAAGACGTCAATGATCTTGATAACTGCTTGCTTTGCGACAACTTTCTGGAACCCTCTCAGTCCTGCGTAGTGAAAGAACGAGGAATTAATCGCCTTATTGCCGTAAGTATTAAGCGAAGAGATGGAAAACGTCAAGTTAAGAAAATCGCATCATATTAAAGTGCATAAAATTTTTCAAAGTATGTATTGTATACAAGGGAGGCGATTATAAGAATAGGTAGCGTTAAAGGCATCGACAGAAACATGGCGCAATAATCGAAAACGGCGACAAGTAGGACGCAAATTCGTCTTTTCGATGAATTGCTTTTTGTGTTCGGATCGCGCGTTCAAAACACAAATGTGTAAACGTGTAAAGCAACAAAGGACTATTGACAATGTCTTAGCGCAATTAGAAGTTTTTCCAAAAACGGAAACTAATCAAATTATATCGTCGCAATTTTGTCAATAACGTTTCCAAAGAAATACCAGAAACGCTACAATTATTTCTGGATATTTTAATCTAAACCCACAAACACACTCCGAGAAGTTGGTCTTGGGCTAAATGGGAGAATAGAATTATTGCTGCAGCCCATATTTTAATGTCTTCTGCTAGACAGCAATCATTCCAGTCTCCGATTTTACTAGGGCTTTCGTGCATGATGCACACAAAATTTGCTGCAAGAGGACTAATCGACAGCTTAAATAATATAGGACTCTGTGCCTCATATTCCGAAACCGTCCGATTTGAAAGTTCGATTGCAAAGCATCCAGAAAATTTTGATTTCATTTGGACGGCTACTTACAGTTTGTTTATGATAATACCGATCATAATACAGCTACGATTGACGGTAAAAAATTGTTCCATGGGTGGTATAATGTGTGTGACACCATCAACCTCTGTATCACTCAATAGCGATATTCCTCGCTTGAAAGGTGCATTACCAGCAAGTCCTAGTGGCACGTACGCGGTAGAACTAACCGATTTCAAAAATAATAAGCTTTTCAAATCAGACAGCGTCGTTGTGCGAAATTGGAATTGGTTTCAAAATTTGTTGACAGATCAAGTAATGAAAGACATACAAGACAAATTCGACAAATTCGTCTGTTATTGAGGATATAGAAAAGAGTGGCCCAACCAGTCAACTCTGGATACAATAATTCGCAATGATCTGCTTAATCCAAAGCTACATGATGCAGAAAGATCTGGTAATTTTGATCTACGTATTCAAACAGTACAACTAATGATACCTTTCTTTTTCGCCTAGGGCCATCTCCTGTATGTTCAGCAAATGTTGAATTTGAAAAATATAATGAATATTGTCGAGTATCACACATTTCTGAATTCCGCCCTTATTTTGTTTGGCCAACCGTAAGTCATATATACATATACATACGTACCATTCATATTACAAAGAAGACGGTTTCCAATAAAGGTCTGTTTTGCTATATCAATAAATGAGGACAAACTTTGGATTTAGTTTGAATTTATATACCGCACACCGATTTGCACAACGCCACCTAAATGTGGCATTTTCTGTTTCAATACTATTAAAATTATTAATATTACGAAGAAATATTTAAATTTGTAAATGTTATATAGTGTGGCAAAAAAATATTAAAATAGATGACATTATGGCGATAAGGCATTATGCCCCGAACAGTTGGATCATTTTCGATGGTAACCCAGAGGACGAGACATCTGTAGAGCATTGGCGCAGTCAGTCGAAGAATATTGAGCGTACTTAGCTTCCGTTTTTTACAACAAAAATGCCAGTTGCGAGCAATGCATGTAGTTTGATTCTTGGAATGTAAAGCAGCCAAGCTGAAAAAAGCTAATACAAAAAACGAACTCCTTCTTGTTGAATGATCTGAGATATTTACATTTCAGCAATGTAAAAGTAAAACCTCTCAGATTGGCACCAAGCAATTCATCGCCAGCAATACACCGTCAACATTTGATTCCAGTCAGGCACAAACTCCAGTGAAAACAAAGGCACGTACTCCATAGTAATTCACTCAATTCACTTAAAAAAAAGTGAGTACCTAGACCACACTAGGATCCATTTTGGATATTTTGGAACTAAATACCAATCAGTATTTCAGTAAGTTTAATATAATTTGCGGAAATCAACACGGGGTTTGTATGAGTAAATCAAGTAATACGGCATTATTTCATTTCACAAAAATATATAAACATGTTTGGATGGGAGGGCTCTGGACTTATACATAGATCTATCAAAAGCATTGGACTGTGTGAATCACGCTATCCTCCTTCGTAAAATGGAGAGGTATGGGATAAATGGTATGGCAGCACGGTGGTTTGATTCTTACCTTTCCGATCGACGTTATAGGGTCTCTGTGGGTGGTGCTGTTTCGTTGTTGTATGACATCGATTTGGGCGTACCACAGGGGTCTATACTGGGGCCAATAGTGTTTCTACTATATATCAATGATCTCCCCAGTTGCTTGAATGTGGTTGGTGTCACCTTGTACGCTGATGATGTCAGTATTTTTGTTTCCGCCGAGTCTCTCGATGAACTGCAGTTGATGACATCCTCTGTTTATTTGAGCGTCATTTAATGGATGAATACTAATCGATTAGTAATCAGCGAAAAAATACTTCACAGTCTGGGCATATTCATAGATCTGTCAAAAGCATTTGACTGTGTGAATCACGCTATCCTCCTTCGTAAAATGGAGAGGTATGGGATAAATGGTGTGGCAGCAGGGTGGTTTGATTCTTACCTTTCCGATCGACGTCATAGGGTCTCTGTGGGTGGTGCTGTTTCGTTGTTGTATGACATCAATTTGGGCATACCACAGGAGTCTATACTGGGACCAACAGTGTTTCTACTATATATCAACGATCTCCCCAGTTGTTTGAATGGAGTTGGTGTCACCTTGTACGCTCATGATGTTAGTATTTTTGTTACCGCCGAGTCTCTCGATGAACTGCAGTTGAGGACATCCTCCTTAGCAATCAGCGAAAAAACGACGAAGTGTTTGCTCTTCTTCCAGAGTAGTGTCAATACCGTATAGCTTGGAGATACGACGGTTGAAGTTGAAAATTCGTGCCAACTGCTAAGTGTAGTGTTAGATGCTGGTTTACGGTGGTGCGGCCATGTAAATGCACTTACTAACCGGCTGCGGAGTATGTCAGTTGGAAAAGACATGCGGCTTGGAGGTGGTGAAAACGTTTCATTTTGGAAACTTCTATTCTATCATGAAGTACGGAATGTTCTTTGGGGGGGGGAGGGGGAATCCGGGCTTGGCGGACGTTCTTGTGCTTCAAAAGAGGGCAGCCAGAATATGTATGGCTTGGGGGCAAAGGAATCGTGTATAGAGGTTTTCAAGAGCAGAAAGTTACTTACTGTGTACGACGTTTATATTCTTGAAACAATTTCCTTTGTTCATACACAAGTAAATAATTTTAATGATGCCAGAGATCACGATTATCAGACAAGAAATGCCGGTAACTTGTTGCCGCCCATGCATCGCCACTCTGCGTATCAGAAGAGCTTGTGCTACCTGGGGTGTGAGTTATATAACTCACCCCCAGCTCACTTTAAACTAATTGGTAGCACAAGAGTATTAAGCAATGCTGTACGGGATGTTTTGTTCGATGTTTCGTGTTATTCTTTAAATGATTTTTAAAATTGTATGAAGTAAGTGTTTATATATTACTTTATCATACGCAGTATGATGAAGTATTGTAATCGTGCCGAAAAAAAAATTGAGATTTTAGCGGAAATAGGTCTTTATGGGTCCCCTGAACATTTTTGACCAAGGTTCAAAAAAATGTCTGTGTGTGTGTGTGTGTGTGTGTGTGTGTGTGTGTGTGTGTGTGTGTGTGTGTGTGTGTGTGTGTGTGTGTGTGTGTGTGTATGTGTATGTGTGTGTGCGTATGTGTGTACTCGTTTTTTGTGGCGACGATTCCGGAGAAACTACTAAAGGTATCGGGACGAAAGTTCATATTTAGAAGTTCTATGACCAAACTTAGAGCTGAAAAGCTTTTGGTTCAAAAGGGTCCAAAGGAACTGGGTGTTTACTGTAAGCCTTTTTCAATGATTTTGCAAATGAGCCGCTATTTCTGTAATTTCGTCAAAATAGTAAATCATAAATTAAAGAAGAGGAAATTCTGAATAACTAATGTCTACGACATTTTTTGGTAAAATTAATAGTTTAGCTGCATGAGCAAATTGTATTTGATTGAGATCGGTCGTGTCCGCATCTTAGGTAGCCAAGATTTTTCATTCTAATGTCACAGTAGGTAGTGTCGGTGGTGTCAAAATGGTGTCAAACGCTGATGTTTTGACAATCGTAAAAAATGTGTTCTGCAGTCTCATATATGTTTGCTTGTGTCCTTTGTATGTAGTTTTATATTCTCCACGGGCCGCGCCTGACAAAATGTAAGTTTTTACAATTGAGTTCTTCGGAGTTTGATTTGATTGTGAATTGTGTAATTTATTTCTCATTTACTATAGCGCTTGAAGACGTGCCCAGTAGGACACAAAACATGTAGCGATTGCTAAAATAGATAGATGGATAGATATTTATTTCATGTAAAATACATATGGTACAAACAATATACCTCATAAATTTCAAAAATTTATACCTTATTCACAGAATATTATAAATATTAGGGATAGTGATGTTCTCTGTCATGAACTCCTGGAGTGAGTGGTATGCCTTATCAATAAACTGGTTTTTCAGCGTCTGTTTAAATTCACGCAGAGCGAGCTGCTTTCAGGTCTTGGAAAGTTTGTTAAAGAAGTTGGCACCTTGTTTAGCACCATTTGTTGTTTGCAGTCGATGGAAGGGCACTGTGAGATTCTCCTTGGTGCGGATGTTGTGGTCGTGTTGAGTCATCCTGGTCAATTAGTTGGAGGTATATAAAGAGTTATGGAGGGGTCAGGATTTTGCGCTTTCGGAAAAATGGTCTTACGTGGGTGTCACGTAACAAAACGTAATAAAAATAAGGAATCCGACCACTATTTATTGTATCATTATATCTATCAAATCCTGGCAAACTAGCTTTATTTTAATGCTGATACGACCGATCTCGATCAAATAGAATCACATTTACTTTTAATTTTATAAATAGTATGATAAAGTCATGTGCCTGGCCACATCAGATTTTTTTTTCTTGTGACGATTTATGATCACTGTAATAAGGTTACATAAATAAAGATCTATTTATCTATCTTCGCAACAAAACAGCTGATACAGTGTAAGAACTGTCAGATGTGAGGCCATTCGGCTAATAATTGTTTTGGGGAATCTAGGAGTTTATGTTGCCCAGATTCACATACACTAAGACTAATGAAAGCGGAGCGCCTTTGTAGTGCACAAATTGTGGGAGAGGACACGCAGCGAATAGCACGTAATGCTCTACGGATATACGAAAATATGCCCAACGAGCTAGACCCAATACAGCGAGAAAACCTGCAGACGCCAAGGCTAATAACGGTACTATGAGGTCGGATGAATATCCTATTCTGCCGAAGCAGCGGCAGCGCTTTGTACCAGCACCGCCACCGAGGGAGCATGTGTGGTACCAAACAATAAGAGCTACAATGCAGCCAGAAATCACAAGATCTTCAGGAGTGCAGGGAGCTGCTTCAATGAATAAGGACCTTTCAGCCTTGGCGCGGGAGATGTAGGCGCTTAATAGCGTCATTAATTCAAAACATATGCTAGTATCATTAAAGAATTTCGAGTGGAAAAGTCGAATGCGAGAAATGAATTTGACAAACTCAAAGCGGTCCAGCAGTTTTGCGAGGATCTGAAGCACATCTGATGGTTTCCATTGCGCATTGGATAATAGTGTATGGCTAATAGTGTGCTTCATAAAATGGCTGACCTCGTTGAGTTCTTTGATCGTTTTGCTATCTAAATTATGAGTGAATGAGACATATTTAATAAATTCGTATTGATTCTGTTTTCGATGATTCTGTTGATTCTGTTTTTCGATCCTCCTGAAGGACAACGCACGACGTAGGGCAGAGTGGGTATGCTGGTCAGGAACGACATCCCATTTATTGAAGCACGCGACAACGATTTGGACCGCTTGAGGACAATCAAAATCAGAACGTTAGGTAATTTACACATCATTGCAAATTAGAATAGTCCGCGTAAAACATTATCGCAAGAAGACTTACATAGTCTTCTTACGAAGCACAACAAAGTCCTCCGCGTCGGGGATTTAAATGCTTGTCACACCTCATGGAGCTGTCACTACAACAACAGACATGGGGTTAATGTCGATAATTTCGTAGCCAATCAATTGTCTTAGTGTTGGCACAGAGAGACCCGTCTCATTTCCCTGACAACTGAGGTACCCCAACGACGATTGACGTCGCGTTGTTGGGAGACGTTAGGGATGTTTCGGACGCCTCGGATTTGAACGAACTGACCTCTGACCATCTTCCTGTGTTGACCAAGCTTGGTGGATGTGGCGAGCGACCGCGTACAGTTAGAACATACAAATACATCACCGCAACTTGGCCAAAGTTTTGGCAAATAATAAACGAAAAAATCTCAATAAACGGTGCCATTCAGACTGCAGTGTGTAATTCTATTTAAAAAGCAGCACTCAATAACAATAGCACTCAATAACTCCTTTAAAAAACAAGAAACTCTAAAACATTTTCTTGATTTGATCCCCGAACGCAACACTGCATGTCGCGTATATCAGCGGTCACGGCAGCCGCCCGACAAGGATATATACCATCACCTAAATTATACAGTCAAAACAGAATTAAAAGTGCACAAGAATAAAATTTGGGCGGACAGAACGGAAAATTAAGCACAGCTGATAGTTCACTTTGGCCACAAATTAAAAAACTAAACCGTAAATTTCGGCCTGTCCCAACGCTGCAGAATGATGACGGTTTACATCTTACCGATAAGGAAAGGCAGATGTTTGGGTTAATTACAATAGTGGGGTACATATACCAGAACCGGACACAACTCATGACCACTTTAACATTACACAAACAGTAGAAGATTTTGTAGCCAAAGAGCATAGGTGGCCAACCCAACGATGCCAATTTAGTTACACCATATACCATCTCCTGGTATATCCGGAAAAGCAGCTCCCTGAAAGCTGCTGGCTTGGATGTAATTCCAAATATTTTGTTAAAAAATCTACCAAGGAAGTGCAGTAGTGCAACTTGCATATATCACGCGTGTAGTGCTTTCACTGGGCTACTTTCCCACGATTTGGAAGACGGCAGCGGTGCTTCCCATCCTCAAGCCCTTTAAGCCCTCCCATAACGCCACAAGTTACAGGCCTTATTTGCTTAGTTGCATGTCAAAATTACTCCAAAGCATTATTTATGAACGCTTCCAAGATGAACAATTTGGATTTGGATCTGGGCAGTCGACCACTCACCAAATTGCTCGCGTAGTTGCCTAGAGCGTTGCACGTTTTAGTACGTTTTTAACTATGGCACCGATGGCACGGAAAATGCGGACGCTACGAGTTGTTATTTTGAATTGGACCTCATTAGAGCAGAAAGACGTCTGATTGAGAGAGAACTTGAATTGCTAAGATGGGAAAAAGACGTTTTCCAGCGAATAAGAAGAAGCGAAGAAAGAGAACGCGAAGCAGAGGCAAGAGCGGAGGCAGCCAAAGCTAGGCGTAAGCCAAGAAGAAACAGAAACAGGATCAAATAAAGTTGAAGCGGTAGTAGAAGCAGCCGCGGAAGTAGTAGCAGAGCATGAATTGAAAGAGGAACGACGAAACCATATGGTACACGACGAAAATGAACGAAAGCCAAAGACGAAAGAAAACAAACAGGTCAGAAATGAAGAAGAGCATCGAACTACTACTAAGTAAATGTTCAATGAATGAAGAAAGAATAGTTTGTTAATTGCAAAGACGATGAAAGGCTTTCAAAAGCGCCAAGAGTGACGAGGACGAAGACGAAATCGTGGACGATTTGGACGAGTGGCCGAGTGGGATCACGTCTTCAAGTTGCACAACATCAATGTCGACACCAATATGGCCTACGTGTTCGTCACGGTAGTTGCTAGTCAAGAGTGCGGTTGTTATGGTTGTTTATGTCAGTAGAATGTTTCGTTTAGTAGTAGAGAGTTGTATTTTTTGATAATACTAGAAGTGTATTCTGTTCAATATACTGTTCATTAATTTGGCAATACCTAAATCCCACAAGTGCCAAATGCACCTAAACTATTAATTTTATATATTGTATGATAAAGTAATGTGCCTGGCCATATCAGATTTTTTGGTTAATAGGGTTCACCCACAACCATTTTTTGGCTATTTTATTTTCCTGGAGCATAAACCATTGCTAAAACACTAAAGCTATCTCGGTGGTTTTGTCGACCGACATATTTTAGTATAACTACGATTGATATTGGCATTTATGTCAAACGTTCTGACTATCGCTATTTTGTTCCGTATGAGTGCGGCGTCGTGTTGTCTCTGGAAAACAAAAACACGTTTAAACGTGTTTTATTCCAATATGACATATGTGGGCGCCCACTTATGAGGTTACTCATATAACTTCACAGTTACAATCATGCACGGTTGCTAGACTAGAGTAGCTTTCTCATGCCTCATCCACAAATGAACGGCCGTACAATGACGTCACTACGGCTCGTTCCTAACATACCCAACTTTGTGTTTTCAATTTGTCATTGTCAAGTTGACCACAACATGTTTAATCTCATATAACGCTACACACTGGCAGGTTTATTGTGGATTAACCTCAAACAAGGCTACAGACATAACACTGACAGCTTGACGAGAACGTGAATGGGCATGTCCAGCACACTCACCGGTGACATACCGCTAAGTTACCGGTGTATCAGCGGCGAGAATAATCGGAATTTTCAGCCTGTATGTAATCCCGCACGTCTTCTTTGTGCCACTGCCTTAGGGTGGATCTAAATCTTGTAGTTAACAAACTGGTAGTTTATGTTAACTCCTAGTTACGAAAATGACGGGTCTTTTAATGCATTCTTAACTTCTAGTTAGGCGGCTACAGATTAAGGAGAGGTTGGCAATAAAAATGCAATATCACCAACCTTAGAAAAAATAAGATCCTAGTAATTTGCTGGTGATATATAGCGCTTCGCTGTTAGCTGTGTAGCTGCGCATCGGTTACCGCATTTCTGTTTGAATTTCAAAGCTTCGATATTTTCTTTGTTTACGAATATGCATATTATGTTGTTTTCTGTACATATTATTTTCTATAGACAATTACGCACATGTTAGTGTACTATATCTTATTTGAGAAGATAAATTTATAATTAAATTATGTTTATTATAATAATATACCTAACCGTGTGCATATTTTGATCTAATAAGAATAAATTGGTAAAAGATCTTTGAAGAATAAAATTTAGCAAAATCGATCATTTATGTTTTCGCATTATTTGATTAGTTAAACTACAGGTTGGTCTGGATTATCAAAAGTCTTCTGTGTTCTTCTGCAATTAATACTCACCGTTGCTCATCCGTGTTCATTACTGTTGGATATCAATTACGGGGCAGATAAGAGCACATTGTGTACCAAATACTTACCGAAGAGGGTTACTTTATAGTTACTATTGCTTGTATGTATGTAGGTTTTAGAGGTTGGGAAGGCCCAAAGCACCTAGGCCCCACTGGACCCTTTGTGCAAACCTCTTGTGCTCACTCTGGACTCGTAAACCAGCCCAGGCTCTGGGCAAAGGCTACGGGGCACGATAGAGGAGCATTTCGAATACTGTACATGGTAGGCCATGGGTCCCCAAGAGCACTTACCCTATGGTCTTCTAGGGCGGGGCATTCGCTCAGGATGTGTCTTACCGTCTCATCGTCCTGCGAACAAGCTCGGCAGGTGGACGTGTCAGTCAGTCGCATGTTGCACATATGCTTCCGTAGTTTACAATGGCCAGTGAGTAGTCCAGTAATGAGCCGGAGCTTACCTCTGGGCAGTTCAGAGAATTTCCTGGCTAACATTGTGGATGGATACCTGAGTGTCCTTTTTGGCCAACGAACAGCCTGGCGTGGTGTCCCACCTGTGAGTGAAACTGCTGTGGGTAATGTCCTTCACCATGTTCCTTAGGGCAGTGTTTGAGGGAAGGATGACGGGTTCAGGTGCAATGGCTGTGTGACCAGCAGAGAGAATGAAATAATTAGAAGGGTCAATTTTTGAAGAATGTAAATTTTTCATTTTGAGGCTAGTTTTCGGGGCACTGTGGGGGTGGTTTGGGGCGTCAAAGCCATATGTATAATAGCTCAAATTCTTCATTGGAAAGTCCTCTACAAGTCCTATAACTTTAATCTTAACTTTTCCCAAACCCCGAACAATTATTCGAAAAATACCAAAAAATGTCTTTTTCCATTTTTTTTCTTATGTAAATTTGAGGCCTCAACAGACGCCATTAAGTATCAATATTTCAACAAAAAAATACGTGTTCCATATTTTGGATTTGGAAACGATTTGGGGGGATCTGCGAGGTGGCCAAATACCATCGGAACAGGAGCAAAAGCTGCCGATTGCAGAAATACCTTTTGTGTTGCATGCGGAGTGATTGTAAGTTTACCGATTTTCAATAATCTCATTCAAATTAAGAAGTGTTAGCTGCTCAACATGAACGAAACCCGATTATTGACTAGAAAGAATATCCCAAAAATTTGGTTTCGCCATACAGCGGCAGTTCTGTCACAAAAATGGTGGTATACATATGCTTGTTGGTTAATTTTTATTGAAATTAACGAATTTAACGATTGTGTTAATTACGTGGAAGATGAAAATCAGCTCGCTCGTATACCGAAGTAAAATACTGCTGCTCGAAAATTAAAATTTAAGAAGTGCGACAGTGCTTACCAAATAGCAACACACACATACATCGCTCCACAACCCAACCTCTCCAGTAAAAATGAGTACACGGAATGTTGCTGGCATATTGCAAATCACAACTAGCATAATTTACAGTACAGCAATTCTTCATAACATTGCCATGAACAGGCTTTTTAGATGACGGTTGTGTTACGTCGTGGTTTTGGATTAGGTGGTATCGGCGATCTTAATTAGTATGTTGGCCCAGGTTTGGGATGTTTTAATGTTGAGGGCCATCTGTTGGTTTTCCTTTGCCTCTGGTTCAACTGTTATGTTTTATCCGACCACCGTTGGGTGTCGTTGTATGTACCATTTTTCTGATTTAATTACATACTTTAAATTAAACAGCTAACGAATGGTTTGGGTTAAAGAATTGGTTTTTATAGTGTTGAAACTAGGGAAAATTCACCTTCCAGTGATACTCCATACTTGGAAATTCCTGCAGTTTGAGAGGGTTGCAGGCATAATGCATGTAGCCATTACCCGGTTGTAATGCCACATTATTGATTTTTTGCGAGATTTCGCAAAATGGGCCGCTTAGCGGCCCTGGGAGCATATTTTCTTGGTTGCCACAAAAGCCGCTTTTAATGTTCAAAATCCTGGAATTGTGTTTCGTTGTGAGAGTAACATTTGATTCTTCCGTTTCTGGTGTGTGGACGGGGCAGAATCTCGCATATTTGCGGATATAGACCTTTCACAACGTCTTAGTACGGATTCAGAGCACATCATCCTTTGGATTATCTTCCAGCCCTCCTCACATCGTCGGGCTTCTGTGACGAACGTTGTTACACATGGAATGTTCCTTTTATTTGGAGCTTCGGTGAAGAGCTTTGGTATACCGTGGGTAGTCCTGGTTCTTTAGGAGATACGTTGAAGAGCGTTGAAGCCATATCATGCCGTCAGAGGAGAACCTTGGTTCTGGTGGTGAGACGGAGATTATCTGCAAGTATTCCGGAGTCTTTTTGCGGTTATCTTAAAATACCCTAGCGTTGATTGCGGGTTAACCTCCTCGCACAGTAGAGTGTAGACATACCTCCCTGCGGAAACCAACGTTTGGCTTGTAGGTATTTAGTATCCTCGACGGGTCATCGTGGCCTCCGTTACCCTTCCAGCGAATCTTCGGGTTGCGTTCTTCATCGGTTGCTTGTCGAGGCGTCACCTTGACGTAACCTAACCTTTTACCGTTAGTTGTTTCGGTTGTGTATTTACATAGTTGTTGGGTAACTAGTTTGAGGTTACGTACCCAATCTTATTATTATTCACCCGCGGTTACCGCTTTAGTTTTGACTACGACTATACGCGGGAATTTAATTTAAAATTTCATTATTACATTTTTTTTTTGTTTTGTATTAGTTGATCGTTCTGTCTTATGACAGCTGTAAACGTCACGTGTTAGTCAATTTTCCAACGCCTTCGAGTTTATTTTATTTTATTATTTTATTCCGGGGGAATTTTATCCCGAATATTCCGGTGAACTCTTCGAACTTCGTGCTTGGCCAAAAACGAATTTATCGGGATGCGCAACTATTTGCCGGATGAGTCGTCCCGTTATCGTTGTCGGAAGTAGGGCGCATGCGTAGATGACGTTTTTCGCTGTCTGCACTCGGCTATCGCTTGTCGGGGCCAAGTTGACCAACTCTAATCTTTTCCGACCCCCGAGTCGCTGCTACGTTACGAGCAACCAATCAGAGCGCACATTATTGATATTTGACAGAATTCAAAATTACTCGACCTAACCATCAAAACGTACGCTTTTGGTGTTATTGTTGTATTCATCTCGACGATATGGAAGATAATTTATTAATCTGTATCCAATAAACCAATAATAATATTAATAATAATGTGATGTATCGAGGTTGGCCGACTTGGAGCGGATGCATTCGAAGCAACGCTAGTTTTTGTGTAACATTTCCCTTACCGATAATAGATGTATATGTACGATGTAACAGCGAGCATTGAGGAGTTATCAATATAGTTATATAGTAAGGTGCTGCGTTTTACTTATAGTTAACTAAGTGCAGCCAGGTCTTAGATATACAACAGTGGCGACGAAGATAAAAAATATAGTTAATTCAACTGAAGACGTTGGCACGCGGTCAAAAAGCGAAATTTCATTGGATAATGGCGGCGTACATCGGCACCCTTCATGAATTTCAACCACGGGGCAACGAATGGTCAATATTCAAGGAGAAATTGGAGCAATTCTTTATCGCTAATGAGGTGGAGAAAGAAGAAATCAAGAGAGCTATATTATTGGGTCATCTTAGCGACGAAGCGTACGTATTAATAAATAGTCTAAGCGTACCCGCTAAGCCATCAGCAAAAAAATACGCAGAGCTAACAAAGTTGTTCGACACCCATTTTTCTCCGAAGAAGTCATTGTTTGTCGAACGATTCAAGTTCTACAACGCGCATAGGGCAAACCAGGAGTGTGTTGCTGATTGGGCGGCTAGAGTAAAAAATTTGTCATCAGCTTGCAATTTCTCGGCGGATAATCTTAAAGAAGCAATCAGGGACAGATTCGTAATGGGCATTGGTGGTGGAACCATTCGAGATCGATTGTTCGAAGAAGATGTATCCCTGCTAACGATCGAGAAGGCGATCGAACTGGCGGTGAACAAGGAACAGGCCACACAGCATTTTGAACTTCCCGCCATCAAACAGGAAGACGAAGTTTACAAAATGCGTACATCATTTCAGGGTAACAAAAACAGTCAGGGTTCATCCAGTTCTACAACCACAAATCGACCAGTGCAGAGAGGACAGCAGCGCCACAATTTTGCAAGCGGTCAAGGTGGTCAATCATTCACAAGCGGAGCGAGAGGCGACTTCAATACACGTCAATACTATCGAGGGGAGAAGAGACGATGCGGCGTTTGCGGGAGAAATAACCATTTCGAGGGAAGTTGTGTTTATAAGAATTGCGAATGCTATAAATGCGGTAAGGTTGGACATTTAAGTAATGTTTGTGTCAGTAAAGAATCAAAATATAATAATTACTTGAACATTGAGTCTGGAGATATGTTTAATTTAAGAGGTAATACTAAACCTATTTATTGTAATATCAAAATTAATAATAGGTCTTTTGTTTTTGAGTTGGATACAGGAGCAAGTTGCTCAGTAATATCTTCAAATTTTAAAATGAAATATTTTTCAGGAAAAAAATTAGGAACATGTGACAAATATTTTGCTACCTACAACGGCGATAAGTTGGTACCGATTGGATGCATTGATGTCGATGTGGAATATGAGGGAAGGCTTCGGTCCATTCTGCTGTATGTTATCTCTGGAAATGGCCCGCCCCTGTTAGGAAGAGATTTCTACTACGCTTTTCGGTTAGCCATTCATAACCTCAAAGAACTTCATGCAAAGGATATAATCAGTGAGTTGGGTTCAGCTTTTGATCATGTGTTCTCAAAAAAGTTGGGTTTGTTCAGGCACGCTACCATACATTTAAACTTGCAAAAAGACGCACAACCAAAGTTTTTTAAGGCTAGGCCTTTACCGTTCGCCTTACGCGAAAAGGTAGAATTGGAAATTGCTCGTTTGGTTGATCTAAATATTTTAAAAGCCGTAGAATATAGTGCTTGGGGAACTCCAATAGTCCCAATTATTAAAAAAGACGGGTCAGTTAGATTATGTGGCGATTACAAAGTAACCTTAAATCAATATTTGGAAATTGATCAGTACCCTTTACCCCGAATTGAAGAGTTATTTTTAAAGTTACAAGGAGGAACAAAATTTTCAAGGTTGGATTTGTCGCAGGCTTATCAACAGGTAGCGTTGGATGTAGAATCACAGGCGTTGACTACAATTAGCACCCATAAGGGATTATTTAAATATACTCGTTTGCCTTTTGGTGTAGCTTGTGCACCGTCTAAATTTCAAAAATTAATGGAAACACTACTAGAAGGGATAGAAGGAACAGCCTGTTTTATCGATGATATAATTGTTACGGGTAAAACAGATAATGACCATCGATCAAATTTGAGGAAAGTGTTGAAAGTATTGGAAGACAGTGGATTGACTTTGGAACGGTCCAAATGCAGTTTTTTACAAACCAGTATTCAGTACCTGGGGCATATTATCGACGCTAAAGGTTTACACACTTGTTCCGATAAGATAGATGCTATTATAAATGCACCACGACCTTGCAATTATCAGCAATTGCAGTCGTTTTTAGGATTTGTAAATTATTATGGGCGCTTTATTCCAAATGCCTCTATTTTGTTAGTACCACTGTACGAATTGTTAAAAAAGAATATTCAGTATTATTGGTCTGAAGCATGTGAGAGAGCGTTTAGGGGGGTTAAGGAGATTCTAGCTTCAGAACCCGTACTATGTCATTTCAATCCAAATTTGCCCGTAAAGTTAACCGTTGACGCGTCTCCGTACGGCGTTGGTGCAGTGATTTCTCATGTATTTCCCAAAAATGATGAACGGCCAATAGCATTTGCATCAAAGAAATTAAGTCAATGTCAATATAACTATTCGCAGATAGAAAAAGAGGCTTTAGCTATTATTTTTGGGGTGCAAAAGTTCTATCAGTATCTGTACGGCATCAAGTTCACGCTGGCTACCGATCATAAGCCATTGGTTGCTTTATTTGGAGCTAAAAAGGGTATTCCCTTATTGAGTGCTGGACGCCTTCAGCGATGGGCTCTGATTTTGTCAAATTTTAATTATGATATACAATATGTAAAGTCTGCTGACAATAATGCGGATTTTTTGTCGAGGATGCCTCAAGCATCAATGTTGCAAGATGATAATTTGGAGCGTGTAAATTTAAATTTTGTTGAAGACAATACAGAATTGCCAATTCATATTGACACAGTGGCTTCTGAGACACAAAAAGATGCAGTTTTACGAGTGGTATCCAAGTATATTAGAGTGGGTTGGCCTAAAAAGGTTAAAGACGACTTTAAAGCTTATGCAGTTTACCAAAATAATTTATCACTTGAACAGAATTGTATTATGTTAGGTCATAAGGTACTCATTCCAAAACAGTTACAAGGATATGTATTGAGTGAACTGCATAAAAGTCACATGGGAATTATAAAAACCAAGAGTTTGGCTAGATCATATGTATGGTGGCCGGGTTTGAGCAAAGATATTGAGAATATGGTTAATGGTTGCACTGTGTGCGCGGTTACACGTAATAATCCTAAAAAGGCTAAACTCATTCCATGGACTTTTCCTGACAGGGCTTGGGACCGTATTCACGTCGATTATTTAGGGCCTTTTCATGGAAAATTTATTTTTGTGCTTGTGGATGCATACAGTAAGTGGACGGAGGCTTTCATATTGAATAATTGTACATCGGCTACCACCATAAATGTGTTACGCTCCATTTTCGCCCGTTTTGGTTTTCCGAGGCTCCTTGTCTCTGACAATGGAAGACAGTTTGTGTCCGAAGAGTTTCAATTGTTTTTAAAAATGAATGGTATAAAGTTTAAAAGTTCACCAGTCTTTCATCCAGCGACAAATGGGGCTGCGGAAAATAGTGTAAAAACAATCAAATATGCTTTGAAGAAGCAATTGCAGAATAATAAAAATAGCGACATGAATTTAATATTAAACAGATTTTTGTTAGATTATAGAAATGCAGAACATTGTTCAACTGGTCAGTCGCCCGCCTGCCTTTTTCTGGGCCGTAAATTAAGAACGAGATTAGATTTGTTGAGACCAGAGAGAGAGGCGGAGGGCTCGTCAGAAGTAAAGCAAAAAATGTGTGAGGTTCAAGAAAAGCAAATACAAGCATTTAAAGGAAAACGGTGCCGGGTTTATAATATAGGTGAAAATGTATTAGTAAAAGACTACAGAAACCAGGGGAAACCTGCGTGGATTAAGGGTGTTATTATTAAGGTGTTGGGCACAAGAACTTATTTAGTCGACATTCCGGAAATACAGAAGCACTGGCGCAGACATTTAAATCAAATCGTTGATTTTGTTAATTTTGAAGTTCCAAATGTTTGCGGCAGAGCTGATTCCTACGAGGCCAGTGAAAGCAACTCTGCTGTTTCGTCAGTCACCGAGACTGAACCTTATGTTACTAGAAGTGGACGTTCCGTGACTGTTCCACAGCGTTTACAGTTTTGATCGAGTATGTAATTCTTGTTGTGCATGATTATGGAAATCTGTTATTGTTATTGTACGATTTACAGAGGGAGGAAATGTGATGTATCGAGGTTGGCCGACTTGGAGCGGATGCATTCGAAGCAACGCTAGTTTTTGTGTAACATTTCCCTTACCGATAATAGATGTATATGTACGATGTAACAGCGAGCATTGAGGAGTTATCAATATAGTTATATAGTAAGGTGCTGCGTTTTACTTATAGTTAACTAAGTGCAGCCAGGTCTTAGATATACAACAAATAATAATAATAATAAGCTGCGAGCCAATACATAACGATGGTTCGTATAATAAAATATTATAAATATAACGTCCGCAAAAGACAGCAATGCAGAAGATGGTGGGTAAAACCGCATAATTATCCATCAAATGGAGAGGTTACGGAGCTTATGCTAAACTTTTTACTTATTTTAAATTAAGCGATCATAAGGAATTTTTTAAATTCACTCGTATGAGTGTGTCGCAATTTAATTTATTGTTGTCCATAGTAAAAAAACGATTAACAAAGGTGAGCAACAGGGAATCACTGAGTGCAGAGTTTCGCTTAACAGCAACATTAAGGTAAATTTGATTATTGTTATGAGTCATAAGATGTTTAGTGTTACGGATCTGTACTTATTTCAGTTTTCTTGCTCACGGAGACAGCATTAAAACAACGTCATGGTTTTACCGGATTGGAAAATCTACAATATACAATTTAATACCTAAAGTATGTAAGGTAATATGGGAAACTTTACAACCAATTTATCTTCGTCAGCCTGAGGGAGAAGATTGGATTGAGATCAGCAAAGGATTCGAAGAGTTGTGGAATTATCCGAACTGTTTAGGGGCGATTGACGGCAAACATTGTCGCATTTCAGCCCCACCTAATTCAGGGCACATGTTTCACAATTATAAGAGGTATTTTAGTTGTGTTCTGATGGCTGCATGTGATGCACGGTGCTGATTTACATGGGTGGATATAGGAGATTATGGTACGTGTATACCTACATGGTATTTATTTAACTGTTTTCATAAAAAATAATTTGACTGATTTGCGTTTTAGAGACACACCAATTGTACGACTTGACCAACTTAACAGAAACCGTTGTTTAAATGCCTGACTTGCGATACATGCGACATTCACATAAACTCACTCTTTCACGGAATAAATTGAAATAGCTGTTTCGCGGGGGTAGGTCAAAAAGTTTTTAATGTTATTTCAGACTGCTTTTCCCGTTGTCGCTCTTGTTATTATTTTTTCCCTTATTTTTTGTCCTGAAGATGCCTGTAACATTAGGCGAAAGCGCTCGACAATAGAATAAATGCTATAAAAAAGGAAAAAACCAACAACTCTTTTTTTCCAACTTTTCGATTGGGATTAAATTACCGGATAAACCAACCTCCTATATCGAATAAACCCAGTTAAAAAACCTTTAATAAAAAATAATGTTACTTTTGTTACGGCCGAATTTCGACAAAAATTGCAAAAGTGAAATAATTCCTGTCGCGGGCCTTTTCTCGGTATCCACCAGTGGTCCTCAGCTCGCTCGAAGTGGAGACGGGAGTGGGTCAATTCTAATTGACACAAGTTGTAACAAGGGCGCCACCCAAACTTCATTGAAATGTGGATAAAACTGAATTGGGACAGTAGATGGGATGTTATAGCACTCGACAGATAAACTAGCAAGGATGTTACCAAACAATTTATTGCCCAAACGAAGAGAACACAACGTTTCCCTAAACAATAGTGCAATAAATTTCCAAAATGTAAGCGATAGGTCAAAAATTTGTAAGAGAAAAAAAAACACAGGATATACAAACGGGTACAAATACAAAACAAAATAAAAAAAAAAGTTGTGGTCAAAATATCAAACATCAACGCTTGACGCAGATGTTGTGCGTAAATTGCTGTAAGAAAAGCCGTTATGATGTAAATTGGCCAAACCAAAAGGAAACGTTCAGCAGAAAAGGGTTTAATCATAAAGAGTTGAAAACAAAGAATGTACACCTTGCCACAAAATTTTAAAATCATAAAAGAGAAAAAAAAATTACGATAGTAAAAATTAAATAATAAAACAAAAAATAAAAATTTAAACGTTGAGTTAAATGTTACAAAATATCCAAAACTATAATTAAATTAATGACTGACAAGCTTACATTAACCTCAAAATTAAATATGAATGTTGACGGAGAAGGTCAACGTCAAACGGCCGATAAAATGTTGTTCGTCAACCAATAAACTATCCGCTCTCCGCTGGGCAATTTCGGGCATTTTATCTGTATACTGTCCGACGTTCTGAGTCGTATCGGAGTTGGCAGTAAGCACGTCATTTTAACAGGTGATTTTAACGTCCATTTCGGAACATGTGATATGCGAGCGCTTAGATTATCCGATTGCTTGCGTGAGTATGGCCTGTATTCGAGTTTTGTAAAACCCACTCGCGGGAAAAATTGCCTGACAATGTTTTTGTTAATTTTGATGCGCCAGCTTCACTGGACGTTGTCGATCTGTTGTTCTCGGACCATCTGGGTATTACAGCGAGTTTTTCTTTGCCACATCGAATTGCTAATTCTTCGGCATCGCTCGTTCGACCTACTACAGTACGGGGCCTCAATACTTTTTACGTCCTCTTGCAGGAGGTACATTTTGGTTTTGTTGGTAAAGTTTCTATCTCTATTTCCGACAGAGCGCATTGTTTTATCAAGATCCTTGAGAATATTGCAAGCGTGTCCTTCCCTGCGCGGTGGTCCGAAATTCCAATCATAACAATCAATTGCAGATATCATGGTTCACTAGAGAATTGACTCTTATGCGAGACAGACTGGCCATAATATGTGATGCATATCATACCAGACCAAATCCCCCATCTGCTTACAATCCGTAACAATCTCCGCAAAGAGTATAGATCAGCCATTAATAAGGCAAAAATGACGGCTAATGAGAGATTCATCGAATCTCATAAAAGGTCACCGGCTTCGATCTGGAAGGTAATAAACTCAAATAGAGGTTCTAGTTCGGTCACTGGACCTGGGTCTGTGAGTGCTGAAAGGTTTAATAGATTTTTCATCGATACACCTAAGCGTCTAGTGCGAGGGATTGAGACAACCTGTGATCCAATAACTTTGGCCCCGTGGTGCAGAGGAGACGCAGATGCAAATCTGTATTTTGAATTTAGCCCTGTTTCACAAGTACTGATGCGAACTGCTATACAAAGGCTAAAAAATACTAAGTCCCTGGACTACTATGGGCTGAATGCTGTTATGTTAAAACAGGTTACGGATCTCCTAATCTCACCACTTACAAATTTGTTCAATGATTGCGTTGAGAGTAACCACTTCCCTGACGTACTTAAGATAGGATGCGTCACACCAATCTTTAAGAAGGGCGATAGCACTGATCCGTCTAATTACAGACCTATAAGCATTCTACCAGTGATTTCAAAAATTTTCGAATTTCTTCTTAAAGAACAGCTAGTCAATTATTTTGAGGGTGGTAACTTGTTTCATGCAAATCAATTCGGTTTCAGATCGGGTCAGTCAACGGCCGCAGCTATTAACTGTTTTATCAGAGGTGTCGTTGACAGCTTTGAGTCATCGGAGTACTGTAAGGTCTCGTTTTTAGATTTCACCAGGGCTTTCGATTGTGTGTCGCACGAAATACTGTTGCGTAAACTGTACATGTATAATGTCGCACCAAATGCTTGTCGATTTTTATTATCATACCTCTTGAATAGACAGCAGTGCTTGCGATACAACAGCGAAACCTCTATGCTTGGTCGGGTCGGTCGCGGGGTCCCTCAGGGTTCCATTCTGGGTCCAGTGCTATTCTTAATATATATTAATGACCTTCCGGAGACACTACCTGACGGTGACGCGAATGATACCACCTTAATGACCAGACACCAGAACCGAGATCAAGCAGTTAAATTGCACGGGGAACTTCTTGCCACCGCTAAAGTTTGGTTCAATAGCAATTTGCTTCTTTTAAACGAATCAAAGACAAGTAACCTCACTTAAACGCCAGGACAATTATGGTGAAGCTACCAGGTTCCTAGGTGTCGTGGTGGACACTGAGCTGGCTTGGCACCGGCATGGGGATGCGATAGCAGGTCGATTGTCATCGCCAGTGTTTATGTTGCGTCGTTTGTCGGAGTCCTTGTCTCAGCGCGTTCTGAAAGTGGTGTACTTTTCGTTATTTCAGAGTCACCTAACATATGGTATTCTTGCGTGGGGACACTCGGTCATATGTGATCGAATCTTTAGAATTCAGACGAGAGCGGTTAGGGTTTTAGCAAACTTGGGTTATCGAGACGAGTGCCGGGATGCTTACACTCAGATGCAAATTTTAACCTTACCATCACTTTATGTCTACGAATGCCTCAAGTACGTAGTTGCAAACATGAGCTCTCTTACCACCAATAATGATGTCCGATAATGATGTAGTGTCTCCTTCCGGAGACACTACCTGATGGTGACGCGAATGATACCACCTTAATGACCAGACACCAGAACCGAGATCAAGCAGTTAGATTGCACGGGGAACTTCTTGCCACCGCTAAAGTTTGGTTCAATAGCAATTTGCTTCTTTTAAACGAATCAAAGACAAGTAACCTCACTTTCACGCTTAAACGCCAGGACAATTATGGTGAAGCTACCAGGTTCCTAGGTGTCGTGGTGGACACTGAGCTGGCTTGGCACCGGCATGGGGATGCGCTAGCAGGTCGATTGTCATCGCCAGTGTTTATGTTGCGTCGTTTGTCGGAGTCCTTGTCTCAGCGCGTTCTGAAAGTGGTGTACTTTTCGTTATTTCAGAGTCACCTAACATATGGTATTCTTGCGTGGGGACACTCGGTCATATGTGATCGAATCTTTAGAATTCAGACGAGAGCGGTTAGGGTTTTAGCAAACTTGGGTTATCGAGACGAGTGCCGGGATGCTTACACTCAGATGCAAATTTTAACCTTACCATCACTTTATGTCTACGAATGCCTCAAGTACGTAGTTGCAAACATGAGCTCTCTTACCACCAATAATGATGTGCATGCGTATTCCACTAGAAACCGCGAAAATGTTCGACCCAATTGTTTGCGCTTGACACGTTCGAGAAATGCTTTAAATTATTATGGACTTAAATTTTATAATGCCATTGACATTTCTCTACGATAACAAACGAGTTCTATCCTACTAACACAAATTAAAAAAATTCTGATAGCTCGAGCGATCTTTGATATACAGGAATTTATTGATAGCCCTCCGGCGGCGGGTGTCGTTGCTACATGACCCTGAATATGTATATGTTTACGTGTCTATAATGATTGTTTGTTATTTTTATCTTATTCATGGACATTTGTCTTATTTCTGTGCAGATTTGTCCTACTAGGATGTGTCGATGGTTTGGCTGTGATACCGCGTGTCGCCTTGGTTGAAGCGTGGGTGTGGTGTGGTGTTGCGGCTATGCCATCGATATCGATATTTTTGTGATATTTATGTTTGTATTTATATTTGCACTTATGTTTATTACCACTACATTCTGTACTGACTTGTGTAAGCCACTAGGCAATAGCACCAAATAAATTATCTATCTATCTATCTATCTATCCTTCGCCAGCCGATAAAATGTTCTTCGCCCGCCGATAAAATGTTGTTCGCCCGCCGATAAAAACTTCTTCGCCGCCGATAAAACTACAATAATTCCATGGAAATGAGAAACGGTACCACAATAAGAAAAATAGCTTACCCCGTAAGATGTTAACCGGGGACTTAGTGTCACAGATTGAGAGTTGTAAGAATCCGTAAAAATACGATAAGCCAGTCAACTGCTCAAGATGTTGCAAGAGTAGATCCCAAAAATGGTTTCGTCACCAATCCAAAATCAACAACAACCAAAAGAAGGTAGACGAAATAAACTCAAACAACAAATCAACTCCCAATGCTGGATTCAAACGGCGTGGAGCTCGGTGCAATCTACAAAATGAACTAAAAACCACGCGAAAAATCGATCCTTTATATACGCCCTCCACAAAACTCTGACGTGGAACAATGGCGGACAATAGCGAAACTAAATTGTCAAAACTGGAATTTCAATAACCACTGCAAATAATGGGACAAATGCAACCAAACGATCCCGTTTGAACTACTTAATGCCAAAATTAAATCAAACTGAATAAATAAAAGCAAAATAAGAAATACAACACACCGTGTGACGTCATAAACAATAATACGCAGTTGCCTAGAAAACGACAAACTATGTCAATTAGCCAAAAGACACTACTACGAATCGAATCTACAGGTAATTATAACATCGTGCACATGGGGGTAACCTTGGGGACAGTCAAATAAGTTCGAAAAATGCCTGCGAACATTGCACTGACAAGGCCGCAAAAGCGGGCACCTACGAGCCTGAAACCTGGACAAAACACTTCCCACAGGGTCCCACATATACAGAGCTATAGATGTTATCATAAAGGTAGGTCAAAGCTAATTAACAAGAAATTAAGAAAAGACAGTTTGCATTTTAGTTCTCCAGTCAAGCAACAGATGGCGCCACAGGGCTATCTTCAAGCGTTTATTCGAAGTTCAAACAAGTATAAGGCATTTTCGTAATATCTTCTGTCACAACGTGATACTTTTTAGGGTCTCTAAATGATGCTGGAATATGGCCAACTTGCTCCATGGGGAAGGCGTTGAATGAAGACAGTATTGCATTGCCTGAAGGTCAGCGATTACCGAAAACAAATATTATTGCACCTTTTGCATTTGTGGGTGATGATTCCTTTAAAAACATATCTTATGAGGCCCTACGCCAGAACAAATGTAATGAGTGAAGCGCAAAATATATTTAATTACCGGTTAACCAGGGCACGTCGGATAATCGAAAATTCTTTTGGTATCTTTGTATCTCGATGGGCAGGTCTACAAACTTCCATCCGATTAAAGTTACAAACAGCAGAATCTATAATTCAAGCTACCATTTGCCTACATAATTTTTTGATAACTACTGGCATCGAACAAGGACATATGCAACGTTACGTCAAATCCAAATTTGTGGACCAAGAAGGACCTAATGGCATCGTGGTTGAAGGCGAATGGCGTCAACATAATGTTGCAGATGGCGTTCTGCACAGAATCGGCCGGGCAGGAGCAAATAATGGACCAGCAGCATCTATTGAACAATGTGATATGTTGGCTCGATATTTTACATCAAACGTCGGTGCAGTACCATGGCAAAGGGATCATATTTAAGTCATAACTCATAATGCACAGGGTGTAAATGAAGTGTTACAAAATTGTAGGTTTTACATTCAGATAGCCCTAGAAGTTTCAAGGTTCAATAACATCTGTGTACGTTGTTCTTTTGTTTAAATGTTGCATGTGTTACTATTTTAATGGACGAAATAGTATTCTTGCCGTTTTATTTAATAAGAGATATATGATTGATTAAAATCAATCATATAAATACTAAATAATCTACAACACAAAAATGCATTTCTCAACATACTGTTTTGAATCACTATTAAAATTATTATTATAGTATAAGTTGACTATGATGTTCGAATAATAATTTGTTTATTATACTTTGTTTCATTTTAATGACATTTCAAATTTCAATGCTATATTTCAATCTTCACTTTTAAAATTGATTGCAATCAGTGAGTTCCCTTAAAAGACTAAAAAATTTAATTTTTAAAAATTGCACAAAAAGAAAGCGAAGTATAGATGCTTTATTATATAGGTAACTAACTAAGTTATTGGTATTTTTTAAAAACCTGAAGTATTTCGATCAAACAATCTATTTTATTTTCCTGAGGTATACTACTAAAAGCCGCCTCTATGGTTTCCTCAAAAGCCGTTGCAATATTTTTAGGTCGTGTGTAGCCTCTTAAAAAATTGCTAACTTGCTTGAATGATGTGGCAAGCGCTTCTGAGGCTTCCATTATCCCTCTATCCATGTTTTCAATTGTCCTTTTCCGCTTTTTTGCAAAATTGTCTATTTTGGGAGTTTGGACAATTGCCTGTGGTGGGTGTGGTGGATCTGCCACAGTGTCAACATCTGAAGAAGATCAGAAAGAAGTCAGGTAAATATCGGATGTTTGCAATACTCGTAGTACTCACGGTTAGATAATTGATTATCGCCTGAATCTGAATCTATAACCTCACTAACATTCAGAGATAATTCATCATTGTTTGTTTCATCTATAGTAAGAGGGATACACAGTGTTTCTGTGTATCACTCTTGATATTAAATGAAGTGGTTGTTCTAAAAATAGAAAACTATGGTTAAGTTATATGTAGATTATTAAAAGTAGCACAGTTAAATATTTATGTATTAAAGGATATTGGTATTATTATAGGTAGGTATTAAAGGATACATTTAATATTTATAATCAAATTTTGATATCATTAACAATCAACGAAATCGATAAATGGTCTATTAAAAAGAAAGATTTTTAAATCAATTTGGTATGAGCATAGCTTTCAAAATGTCGATAATTTTCGAATATTTAGCTAGTAGAAGACTATTTTGAGAGGTCTGTTTTCTATTAACTATAGTGTAATAAACTATGGATGACGGAAAACGGTTGATACATGAAGTAGAAGGAAATTATATAGAAAAAAGTACAATTTAAAGGATAATTTTCTGAATTCCCTAACCGTCTATGAGCAACATGCGGTACTAAAAAAAAAACATTGCTCTATAGAGCCCCCATTCCCTGCGGGTAATTCGACCAGACCCAGAAGGTGGCATTTTTTGGTTTCTCATATCACGCACAAACATGTCGCGTAAAGTACTCCACCGCCTTTCTACCTCTTCACATAAAAGAAATAAATTGTAAAGTTTTAACAGGATTATAACGATATATGTTACCTGTTAATAAAAAGTTTAGCGCTTGGGCTATTAGATCACTAATCTCTCTCCAGGCTAAACTCTCTCCTCATCTTTTTTCAAGTGGGTATTTTT
This sequence comes from Melinopterus prodromus, assembly GCA_964023965.1. Taxonomy (NCBI): domain Eukaryota; kingdom Metazoa; phylum Arthropoda; class Insecta; order Coleoptera; family Scarabaeidae; genus Melinopterus; species Melinopterus prodromus. The sequence continues at coordinate 33,881,206 of OZ030391.1, read as the reverse complement.
ATACTGTTTATGCCTTTTGTCATATAAAATTACCCTTTCCTGCACGGCGCTTATCAGAAACTCGTCTATATCCGTTTTTGAGCTCATTTTAATTGATTTGCACAACTTACAATGGAAACTTAAAATAATTGAAAATATCGCCTTCTACAGCAGTCGTCAATCGCGCAGTCTGACAATACTATACAAATTACACCTTCTGCTGTGGTAGTATCACCCACCAATTAACCTATACGTAACACATCATATCAAAACGTACGATATTATCTGACAAGGGGGCGGCGCGTAGTTCGTGCGACATTATAGCGACAATCCGTTTGGATGTGGACTGTGTGTTGTTATCAGTTGTTATGTTTTTACGACTTCCGACATCCGTCAGCGACTTACGGCTCCGTTGCGATTCATTGTGGAACAGCCTTAAAAGTTTGCCGAAGCGTTGGCATTTGTCCACTGTTTATTTGTATTGTACTTTTTGACGTGTGTTATTATTGGATATCTAATTTTTTTAGTATATATTGATTGCGGTAACCAACCGCATTACTGCTACCCTTCTGCGATACCTTTCGAGGTGTATGATTTTGTTTTCTTTTTGTATTTTTGTATAATATCCAGTGTGCCCTCCAAACAATAAATTGGATTTATGGCAGCTTTGGTCTATCTCTGTCCCTGTGTCGCATTCTTATCTTACAGCAAGCTTTGGCAATCGAGCGATCAGTCTACCTGTACACACATAAAAATACGGAGTTGGATTCAACACCGATTCAACACCGCTATGGATCTCCCTCGCGACCGTTTGCGCATGTAGTTAAATCAGACGGAGTTGAATTTTTACAGAGCTCATTCACTCTTTTTATAGTTATTATTATTTGTAACGGAGTTGAAAATATCTGTTTAGGGAAATGCAGGTTTACTCCTTTATAGACATAAAATAATCTCCCCGCGTGTCAAACTTCCGCGTTCCGGAGTGCAAAAGTTCTTCTGTAGTAGTGAAATACATCCGTGGAGATGTTACGTAACTCCTTTATTAGTGTTAAAATTACCCTGTTGCGGGGTGCTTTTCTTTTATTGGCGAAATTATTCTTTCCCTAGAAGAGTTGTTTGTGTACGTAATGAAGTTAAATATGTACCAAATAGAGTTGTTTTTTTTTTTTCAGAGCGGTTCTTATCTTTATTAGGAATATGACAGGGACCAGTAAAAATCAAAAATACATTTTAACAATTTATTTTCCGAAAAAACAAGTAAATGAATATACATGTTTGCACAATACTCAATAAATAAAATACAGTTTATCCTAAATATAACAATAATCTCCGTATAAATATTAATAATAATAAATTAATAACTAATATCAAATATAACAGAGTACATAAAGTCTAGAGTACTTTCATTAATAACTAAGTAATATAATTGGTAACTATATACATATCATTCGCCTTATTATAAGGAATGTGTATAAGGATTTGTATTAACATCGTCATCCTATTCGCCCGTCTTTATTACCAAAGTAATTCCTCGTTGACTGTGCCATATGAAGTCTACCAATAACTCCCTGTCGATTCCATAACTCGCGTCATCATAATACTTGATATCTTGATATTTTGTCTCTGCTATTTTAAATAGCTTGCCAACTGTACATAAAAAAAAGAAATGTCTGCAGAATTGTTGTATTTTTGTATATTGTAAGGCAAATAAAAAAAAACGCATTGCCGGATAAAGGAATACACACTACTTCATAAAAAAAAAACACAAAAATCGACATGCATTCCGTACTGCGCATTTGACTAGCCGGTATCCTCACAGGCTTTTTTCTATAGTACATTAGTAGTGTGCGTAACATTTTTATAAACTACAAAATTATAAAAGCATGTGAGCACAACGAATAAGTAATGTACACGCATACATATGTCTACGTACATACATACATATGTAGTAATATAAGTAACTTACCTGTAGTATTAATTGTGTCGAAATTTAATACATCGTTGATAATTCTGACCAATTTTTTTAATTGTCCGTATTTAACTCGTATGAAAATGCACTGCTCCATTTGAAATAATAATGTACTTACATATAAAATATTAAAAGTAATGGAAATAAAACTCACTCTCAACTGTACCCCGCAAACTTAGGAGTATAAGTGACGACCACAACACACTGCGAAGCAAACTCCACTGGCGACATGTTGACGCCTGTTGTCAAACAGTAAGTTTTTGCCTTTACAGTATAAATCTTACCTTTTTGGAGATTATTCATTCCAAAACGGAGTTAGAAATCAATATTACACAGGGAATTAATGTTTACTTTTAGGAGTTTTATCACTCCGTCACAATGTTCAGTCATATCAACTCCAAAAAGTGTACTTTCTCTCATTTTGTCAGTTATTTCAACACCCTGCATGGTGTTAATTTTCATTTCACAGCTCCAGTGAAAATTTTCACCATTTCGGATATAAACTATTTTCAACTCCGTGCTGTGTAGTTAAATTAACTCCGATATTACGTATATCAACAATTATTAGCACACAATCAACTGATTTTCGGAGAAAAAATCACTCTTTTTTGTGTACAACTAACTACGTGCAAATTCTCTCCGTAAAATTTTTATGTGTGTAAGGTTTAGATTGTGTGACGCCCATTTCCGAAACACTTGTATTGGAGTGAGTCCATTTCTCCCAGGCCCCTCTCCTAGAGTGGCCGGTGGAGACTGCATAAGCGGCCGGTAACAGTCAGCGTTTCGTGGTATCTTGGCATTTGGGAATACCAAGGTGTTGGTCAAAACAAAGCTATGGCCGCAAGTATACTGCGGTATCTGGAGTGATAAATATATCAGTGCATATATTTTATGTGGTTAATATTTTATATTAAAGGCTGCCATAAGTGGTAAAGCATAGTCGTAAGTACAAAATATAAAACTGCACAATAAACCATGTATGCTGGTCATCTTCGTTTATGGAGGCCGATATTATCGTCAAATGCTTTAATAAGAGGTTGGGGATGCACACCCTGCGGCACGAGAAATTTATTGCTGATGGAGATTAGAGATTGGACGCAGATTGGACATGGAGAAAAAAAAAGGTAACATACGAAAGAAAGGTATTAAATCATTCTAAAATATACCGTGTCCGACACTAACTTGGACATAAATGGGAAACATTTTTATTATCAATTTGTCAGCAAATTTTATTTCAGTAAAAAGTTTAGGCATTGAATTAAACCTAAAATGCAAACCTCAAGATATAATTATCAAGATATAATTCCGTATACCCGAAAATGACTAAAGAGTAAAGTGCCTTTATTTTTAAAGATACGCAACAATTTTATTTTAGGAAGATATTTAAAAACATTAGAAGGTATCAAATATGAAATTAGAAACACTAATGTAAGATATTTTTAATCACAAGCTAATGATTTATTAACTAAAAAAAGATGTATTAGAAAACTAACCAAACAACATTTAATTTTTATGACAGACAACAGAAAGAAATAACAAACAATAAGCAACATAAACAGGAATTTAGGTTTTAAGATATTAAAAAGATAACACATTAGGACATTTTGTTTTAATGAATAAAGAATTGGGAAGAAAATACCAAAAGGAATAAATAACAGAAATGTTTTATTAACAACACATCACAATACAATATTTTACTCAATGTGGCCTCCTCCATTTTTATTTCATAATATTGGACGTTTGTTCATCTCTTTATGCACATTTCTCAGCATTTGAGGATTTATGTTTTGGATGCAATTTTCGACTACATTTGTGAGATGTTAAACGTCTCTAAAGGGCAATTGTGCGTACACATGTTGCTTTAAAGTGCCCCAAGGAAAAAAATCTATTGAGGTAAGGTCGGGCGACCTCGCAGGCCATGGGTTACTCGAATGTCTTCCTATTCATCGGCTTGGAAAACTTTGGTCTAACCACAATCTCACTGGTACTGTTGAGTGAACGGGTGCGCCATCTTGCTGAAAGAACATATTTCCCCGAATATTTAAACAGATTGTCCAAATATTCGGATAAGAATGTTTGCAATCCTTCCAAATACCCTTGGGAGTTTAAAGTTTCGCCAAAAAATACAGGGCTAACAATATGTTCGTTCAATATTCCGCACCAGACATTAACTTTGAACGAATGTTGGTTTCGACATTCAATGGTTCTTGCGCCCATCATCTGCAATTTTGCGAACTAATAGTACCGTTGGAAGTGAAAGTTACCTCGTCAGAATGAAGAATGTTTTCTGAGAAATGTGCATCTTCATCTACGTTGCCTTGAAACCAAAAAGAAAAATCCAACCGTGCATTAGGTCTCTATCTTGTAATGTACGAACCAAACGGGGTTTGACTGCTTTAAATATGTTTTCTTTTTTCAAGATTCTCCTAGTCGAACGTTCTGACATTTCTGTCGATTCTTGTCTATGAGATAGAGATATTCTTGGGGCTTCCACGAAGGATAAAAGAACATTCAGGGAATTTTGTTCAATTGCTGCATTTCTTCCGCGCGATACGTTTTTCTTTTATCAATGGACCCAGTTTTCTTAAACCTTTTAACGACTTTCGCTACTGTTGAATATAATTTAATTGTTTACTTGGGTGCCTTCCATTAATAATGATAACAGTTTCCCGACAAGTATAATGATTGTGGCCATGTATTAACACAATTCCAATTCCTTCTTGCAAACTCCGAACCATCGCCAGTTCTCAAAATCCTGCCTCTAAAAATGTAAACGTATTGAGGTGACTTGTTTTGCAAGTAGCGCAACTATTGTTGGTTATGTCAAACTAACAATTGTGGTCTCGTTGACGTTGCTAGGAAACACTAGTCAAGTAACATATTTGATACTTTTTACATGCCAAAAATACTGTACTCGGTCTATTTTCGCAACTTAGGCCAATCACCGACGCTGAGGGCAGGCTACACACACTCAGGAATTTTGTCGAACTGAAGGAATTCCAACCTCTACTAAGAGTTCTTTATCGTACACGTCGCCATCATGACAGCATACGGGGCCCCCGACTTTACTGCCTCATCCGATGGAAGGCGGCATGCAAAGATATTTGTTCCCTGCCTAAAATACCAAGACAGTCGATTTTAGCCCGAGCCGGGATTCGAAACCGGGGCTCCAGCGTAGATAGCAGCCGCTATATCCTTGTGTCCTATACGCCATCGACCCCCCCCCCCCGCTCACGCCGTACCCTTGTTCACCAATCTGACGATTATAATATGGTTTTGCTATCCCCCAAATATGTTTAATTTGATTAAATACACAGTGGTACGGCGGAAGTCGAAGCACATCATGGCCATATGATCTTGCAAGTTCATCAACTACATATGCCTTTGCTGGTTTGTGCATTCTTACCAACTGTCGTAATTGATTTTTAAGAGTGTATGTGTTCAAACGGCACATTGTGATTGTACAACCACTGCTGGATATCCGCTTTTCTCCAAGATGTGTTGGGTGCAGCATGCTTGAGCGTGCGTTATCCAGGATAATAATAGCTGGGTCTTCCAGCTTTACTAGCAGTTGTTCCTCAAATCATTACAAGAAGACTTCTCGATTCATTTCACTGTGGTAGTCATTTGCTGTACTCTTTGTTCCGGACGCAAATATCAGTGATGCTTCCGGAATAAATCCATTAACTGTTCCAGCATGGAGAATTATGTATCTGCGCCTTTCCAAGTCTATATCCAGGTTTCATCCAAGAATAAAAATTGATGTGGTTGCGGTAATTATTTCTTTCTGTCTTATTTCAATTATATAAATAATCGGTGTTCTTAAGCGCAATGTGCCGTTAAACCTTTAACATAAAAACTATCAATATATGCATATCACGTGATATGAGCCACAGCGAGTAGACGTGCGCTCAGTTCTCCCGACAAAATTTGTAATTTGTGTACGGAAATTGTGGGATCTGATTATAAGTACAAGTTCGAAATACAGTGGATGCCGGTGTGTTGCCGTTTTGTGTTAAAAAGAACAAAGTTTGAAGCTGAACTTTTACGATAATGGTGGTAACAATGAAGCAGCTTAGTGACTTCGAAGAAGTACTTACCGAGCTATTCAAGAAGGAGTCTTTCATTGGTAATATAGCCAAGGCTATTTCTGCAATTGTTAAAGATGAATTCACTGAACTGCGTGATAAAATTAAAACTCTTGAAGATAAGGTGGAAACACTAGAACACGAGGTCGTACGGGTTAAGTCCGAAAACACAGATGCTCGCGCGGAACTGGAGGAAAAACACGACCGGCTTGAACAGTATTCCCGGCGAAACAACATTCGCATTTTCGGTGTGACTGAAAGGGAAAATGAAGATACTGAAGCGGTATTTTTAAATATAATTCAGGATAAGATGAAGATCATAATTCCTCCAGAATCAATAGACCGCAGTCATAGAGTGGGCGAATTAAAAAAGGACAAACATAGGCCCATTATCATCAAGTTTGTAAGTCACAAGGTCAAGGCACAGGTGTTTTTCAATAAGAAAGTCTTGAAGGGTACGGGAATCACGATTGGAGAAGACCTAACGCCACATCGAGCATCCGAAATGCAAAGACTGCAAGAAGAGTATGGCAGGAAATCGGTCTGGAGCCGTGATGGTGTTTTGTATGTACGGGACAGTGATGGCAATAAGAAGAAGATGCTAAGTTAGTTTCTCTTTTTTGTGGTTTTCTGTCGTGGGTGTGTATAAATCCCATCTTTTGTTTGTTGTCGGGAACTGAAATGCGCTTGAATTTGTTTTTGCTCATTTATTTTGAATTGTTTTTATTTTGCTAATGAATATCGCTTATGTAAATATTAGGTCATTGCTGATTTTCGCGAATTTGTCTCGGGGAATAATTTTGATTTAATTTTAGTTGCGGAGTCTTGGCTGGCTGATAAACATGCAGTAGAAGCTTGCCACATTGATAGTTATAGGTTTTTCCATCAGTCTAGAAGTAGAAAAAGAGGTGGAGGTGTCGGTATCTTTATAAAAAATAAATATTAAAGCAGCAAGATAGATGTTCAGACATTCGATCATTTAGAGCAGGTGTGGATCACTATAACAATAAATCGCAAAAAATATGGAGTGGGAGTTGTGTATAGACCGCCTGCTGCAAGTATACCATTGTTTTTTAACTCGTTGGGGTTTGTGGCGACTGAATGTGATGAGGTGTTTGTGGGAGGTGATATAAATATAGATTTGTTGTACGATCATTCTTATGCGGGAAAATTTCTTGACTTGTTGGAGTCGTATGGTCTAAATCAAATAGTCAATGAGCCAACGCGAATTACTTCAAGGCCTGACACTTTAATAGATATAGCGGTGTGCTCAAGTGATGATTTTTCGCTTGTGGGGTTGCGTTCTTTGTATGGCCTGACTGACCACGAACTGATTCATTGTAGGTTGAAATGCGATCCTGTTAAGATAAAACCAAGCATTCGAACATACAGAGATTTCAAAAATTTTAATCTACCTGCCTTTACGCTGGATCTGGAGTCATTACCATTGCAGGTTCTTTATCAAATACCTGATATCGATATTAAAGTATTTCAACAATTTATTGTTAACGCTGTTCGATAAGTACGCACCGGTTAAAACTAGTAGATTTACCAAAAAACCCGCCCCTTGGCTGACGTCTCATCTTAGACATTTGATGAAAGTAAGAGACCAATTATACTCAAAATATAAAAAAAGTAAAGATCCACGTGATTTAGAAGAGTATAAAAGTCTCAGAAAGCACGTAGAATGCGCGATTAAAACAGAGAGAAAGGCTTATATGCAGACAGTAATAAATGGGGGAGCGGATGGTGAAATGTGGGGAATTATGAGACAAGTAGGTGTGGCAAAGACAAAAAAATTTGCCTTGCCTGATGCTCTAAGCGATGTTAATGCGATAAATCACAGTTTTGTGGGTACCGCGACAAACTCGGATGAAATAGACCCAAATCTGTTGTTCTTTTACAATAATAACAAGAAAAGTAACCAGGGTGGCGCCCTGTCTTTCGAGTTGGTGGATGAGAATGTAGTTGCTAACTACTTGCTTAAAATTAAATCTAACGCGCTTGGTATAGATGGTATCTCGAAATTGATGCTGTGTTACTGTTGTCCTATGTCCTGCCGTCATTACACACATTGTCAATTACTGCTTGGAGAATAGTGTGTTTCCTTGTTGTTGGAAGACAGCTGTTGTAACGCCTCTGCCAAAAATCGCCGAACCCGTGACCTACAAAGACTTGAGGCCCATTAGTATCTTGCCAGCATTCTCTAAAATATTAGAAAAGAGAATAGATTTTCAAATGAGAAGGTTTATAAATCAGCACAATATATTACCATTGACACAGTCTGGATTTCGCAAAGGCTATGGGTGCGCTACAGCCATGTTGCATATTACTGACGACATCTTCAGAGCAGCCGACGACAATGAAATGACAGCACTAGTTCTACTCGATTATTCCAAGGCATTCGACACTGTGAATCATCCACTGTTAGATGCTATTTTAAATTACATTGGTTTGAGTGTCAATGCACGGCTCTTAATATCAAATTATCTTGGAGGTAGATTTCAACTAGTTAAAGTAAATAACACCGTATCTGAATCAGAAAAATTGTCCACTGGTGTGCCTCAGGGTTCAATATTAGGTCCTTTGTTGTTTTGTATCTATACATGTAACTTCAGTAGCTGCTTAAAATATTCAAGCTCGCATTTTTACGCTGACGATACACAAATATACCATTCATTTACTCCCTCTAATATGGTTGAGGCTCAGCTTAAAATTGAAGAAGATATAGCGGCGCTGAAGGATGTATCCACCATGCATAGGCTCGAGCTGAATCCGGATAAATCGGCTGTGTTACTGCCGCAGAGAGTTGTCGGAATTTGGGACTTCAAATGGACACTGATCTTAGATTTAGAGACCACATAGTACAAAAAACAAACAAAAACATGATATCAGCAAAAAGGTTAGAGTCAGGTTATGCGACTCTCTTGTGCTGAGCCACTTTAATTTCTGCGACATTGTATATGGGAATTGTCTTGATCAAGTTAGTGCAAATCGCGTGCAGAGAGTTCAGAACTCTTGTCTAAGGCTGATATTCGGGTTAAGAAGGTGGGATGTATCAGCTAAGCTGCGGAGCGTTGGATGGTTGAGTATGTGCAGCAGGAGGAAATTACATTTACTTACGTTTTTTCATAAGTTATTGACAACAGGTATACCACCGTACTTATTTAGTAAGATTCAGTTTAGAACGGATGTACACAACATCAATGTTAGAAGCAGAGGACTTATTTCTCCCCCACAGCATAAAACTGCATTTTTTGAAAGATCGTTTAGTTATAACCTGCCAAAATTTTATAACTTGCTACCAGACTCCGCAAAACGGTTAACGTTGCCGGCATTCCGTGTGAGAATTCAGCAATGTCTGGCCCTTGAACAAATTATTGACTGATTGTAATGATTTTCTTATTGTTTGGATTATTTAATGATTGAATTGTGTTGCTTTATCGCGTTATGTCATTATTTCTTATTATTTCTATTTTCATTTTTTTTTCTTTCTGACAGGGTTAAGTGGAAGAGAGAGATAGTATCCCTAACTTCGCCCTGTATACAGGTGTAATATTTTGTGTATTGTATGTCGGTAATTAATAAAGGCATTATTATTATTATTATTATATTGGATTTATTAGAATTCTAAATCCAAGAAGGCTTCACCAGCTTTCTATAGAATCATAGAAACATAGTAGTTGTCGCGAATCGCTAGGCTCTTACCGCATCGCACCTACCTTTACATGTGTTATCTTTTTGTACTATATAACAATATCTCTAAACGAATATCTCGTAACAATTTTCCAAGGGTTGTTCTTCCACCCTGGAATATATCCACATTTTTCAATTCACGAATAAGGGAATTCTGCGTGATATGTCGCTTTTCACCATACATATGGTGAAACCATACATATGGTTCTGTCTTCTGTTTCTGATGTATCTTAATGACCTGTCAGCGTCAAATTCCTCGGAGTATTTATTCAAAGATCTTTAAAGTGGGAAGGTCACATAGATTATACCCTACAAAAATTAAACCGAGTGTACTATTCCATTTTAACATCCTTAACATCGTTTTAACATCCTTCGTAGTGCCATCAAGGAATTCAGTAGCAGAGATGTATGGGTATTTGATGGGAATATCAACATTAAGGTGAGCGATAAAAAGTTTGTAGTGCGAAACGTTTCCGAGTTTCATAACGTGCCGTGAAGAGAATCCGTGCCCGGGGTTGCGTCAAGCGAGATTTAATATATTCGCTGTACAAGTTTGCTTATTTTTATTTTGAATCACTTATGTTTATTGTTTATTGATGGAGCGATGTGGACAGCTCTCACAGCAGATTATTATAATTTTCTTTTCCTGCTTGTGATTGTTTTCTGTAAAACTTGATTTGATTTTCTTTTATTTGACCTTTAGTTTCATTTTTATTTTTCATTATATAGTTAATTGTTATTGTTTTTCGTTGTTTTTCATAAATAGAAATACCTTGGGCTTTGAGAAAATTCGTCTTAGGTAACAATTTAGTTTGTAAACAATTATTATTTTCTGGCTGCTTTATAGTATATTAGCAAGTTGTTTTGCATTTGATTAGTTTTGGAGCGGATAGTATTGTGTGAATTAACTATTTCGAGAACTGTTTGTTATTTCTGGTATCATATTACTTTATTTTAATTAGTCTATATGCTTGTGGCTCACTTGAATATTCGTTCATTGATTGCTAAATTTGCGGATTTTGAGAGACTTGTTACTGGAAGTTTGTTCGATGTCATTGGTGTAACGGAGACTTGGATCAATGATGATGATGCTGCGGGACGGGTTGGCTTGGATGATTATCAGTTTGTGCATGTTTGTAGAGAGGGAAAGGGTGGAGGTGTGGGGATTTTTATTAAACGGTCGTGGAATTTCCGCTTTTTAAGTTCGGAAGTTACTGATGATTTTTAACAGGTGTGGATTGAGATTATAGTAGGGAAGACACGAATTACTATTGGGTGTATGTATCGTCCTCCCAAGGGAAATCTGGCTGGGTTTTTGACCGTATTTGAGAGAATGCTTTCTGAGTATATTGTTGGTTCTACCGATGTTATTTCTTTAGGGGATTTTAACATTAATTTTCTGAACGTTGTAAGTGTCTCTGTGTGTAGAGTACTGGAGGTGTTAGAGGGCCTGGGTTCGCGACAGTTAATTAATGAGCCCACAAGGGTTACTGCCAGTTGTTGTTCCCTTTTGGCCCCGATTGTGGTGAGTGAGGATTTTGAGCCAGATTCAGTATGCGTGCGTGATATGGCTGGGATGTCTGATCATTGTTTGGTGAAATTTTAAAATTTTGACAAGAGCGGTAGACAAAATCCCAAAGATATCGCAATGAAAACAGCTTGCTTTGTTTGCGAAGATCATTTTGACGTAAGTTATTTCGGCATTGATTATTTAACTATAAAATATCTATCTATGTTATATAATGTATAAAATTACATTTACATACCTACGTCGAATACCGATAAAACTTCATACGTACCACATTGTTTTCACGCCTCTTATTTCGGCCGACGTAAATGCGGATTAGTTGCGAAATAATCCGCTACCATAATGGCATCTACTTTCGGCAAGTTATCTGACTGCCCCATCACGTACCCTGCCTCCATTTTCACCGGTTATTATACAAGAACAGCTGTTGAAAGTGTGAAGATACGTAGCGTGCACAACTCGTCGGAAGCGCGCCATAAGCCGTCCACAGGCAAACAAACGCACGTGGCGTTCGTCCAGGCATGCTACGTCACACCAATCACAGCGCGTTTATATTTAAAGGGACGCATCCAATTTTAATATTATTAATTGTGGGGGAACCGATTTTTTTCATAAAAAAAAAACACTTGCGGAGTGGTCTGGTATACGTATGGCACCAATAGAGCGTATTAATCTTTAATTTTGAAACTTAGTGCAAGACCCCTATTAAGCATGAGAAGAGGGCTTGTATGCAGTATGTTTTAGAAAACAAAAGCACCAGACAATTTTGGTTGGAGTTAAGAGCCATGGGTGTATGTGCTGGTAGGAACAATTCAGTTCCAATAGGTCTCGGAAGTCCGGAACTGATAAGTCGACACTTCATTGATTCTATTCAGCGTATATGTTTGTCATTTCGTACTGACGGCCGTGAACGTCTGATTCGGGACCTTGATTCGTTGCATCCTCCTGTTCGGGACATTATGGAGTTTGTTCTAGTCTCCGACGAAGTCGTTGGTGAACTCATCACTAAAATAATAACTAGACCGGTGGGCGTGGACGGGATAGGCTCGGACCTAGTTGCATTGTGCTGTCCTTTAATTTTGCCATTTATTACACACATTATCAACTCGTGCTTGGAAAACAGTATTTATCCCGATACCTGGAAGGTGTCCAACACCGTCTTCGGTTGAGGAATTGAGACCTATAAGTATTCTGCATTGCTTATCAAAACTCCTCGAAAGGGTTCTTCATATGCAGTTGTCTGAACATTTAAGTGCCTACAGTGTGATATCTGATAACCAATCGGGATTTCGTCCTGGATACTCATGTAGTACTGCACTCTGGAGTATGACCGACGATATTTTCCGTGGCCTGGATGCCGGCGAGGTCACAGTTCTCGTGTCTCTTGATTTTTCGAAGGCATTCGATACGCTGAGCCATGATGTTTTGTTGGCTATCCTTCGCCATGTTGGTGTCTCTCGGTCGGGTGTACGTCTTTTTGATAGCTACTTGCGTGGTAGACAGCAGATGGTGTATTTTGAAGGCAATTATTCTGAGAGGCTGGACGTCGGTAGCGGGGTTCCCCAGGGATCCATTCTGGGGCCACTACTATTTAATATTTATTCTTCTATTTTACCGAATGTTCTTCAGAATTGTAAGTGGCATCTCTATGCGGATGACACATATATTTATTATTCTTTTAAGCGCTCTGACTCTAATGATGCGTTAGGCTTAATAAATTCGGACATTCAGCGCGTTGTCGACAGAGCTCAGGATAGGAGGTGTTTGCGTGTTAACGGTGCTAAGTCATCGGCGATTTTGTTTGGGAGTAGGGGTGACGTGGTTCCTGATGGTTGCCGCATCGTAGTTGATGGCCAGGTTGTTCCATTTAGGTCGAGCGTTAGGTGTCTGGGAATGATTGTGGATTATAGGTTGAAGTATACGGAGCACGTGACCTCTAAAATCAGAATAGCCTATTCCAATTTAAAGTTGTTTTACTCTGGTCATTCTTGTCATTCTTGGATCAATCGGCTATATTCAGAATATTTATCATGATAATATTCTTGAAAAAGTAATATAAAGGCAATCATTTAGGGTGCGATTTAAAGTTTTGTAGGTAACTAATATCAACCTACAAAAATATGTACAAAAGTATATTGTATATCAACACTCATTCTATTTTGTTCGTGTAGTGATAAATATGCAAAATTGATAAAGTTAATAATTATTTTAATTTATAGGTGAACAGCTAAAGAAAAAGTGGAAAAACTTAAGAGATACTTACGCCAAATATTTAAAGGGCAACAGAACATCAACAGGACAGGCTGCCAAGAAAATTAACAAGTGGCAATGGGCTTTGCAGATGGAATCATTTAGGCTGTTTTTAAGTTTTGCCAAAAACGAGTTCCAATGTGGAGTAGAGGACGGACTGTTATAACTCTGAAGAAGCAGAATCAAATATAGACGAAGCCAGCAAAGACATAACTCCTCAGGATAACACGGTTGAAACCATAGTGCATTCAGAGCCCCAACTACAAACAAGTAACAACAAATTGTAAACAGGATTGAAAATTCCACATCTGTAAATTCGGTTATAGAATATTTAAAAAATAAAGAGAAAAGATCCCCAATGGACGCCGTCGATTTAATATTTCACGGATATGCACAGGCACTAAAACACTTTGCACCTAGAAGGCAAGCAGATGTAAAAATAAAAATTGCTACAATAATGGCCGAAGCAGAATTTTCTTACGAGGAGAAACAAGCCCATAAATCTCGGGACTTACGTCATACCACTAATATGCTTGAATATAATAATATGTCTCAAAATACTCCGCAGAGGCAGAGCGAGGATCGTACACATATAAAGTAACCCTAGCATTTTTTTAATACAAACCGATAAGGCTGAATTTTGGTTTATTTTGTTCATTATGGAAGATTTTGTTTTAATTTATTATCTTACAGTTATAATTAGGGTGCTTCTTATTTTATCAAAGATTATTTTGTCATGGTGTACCCGTTTAAGATTTTATATGTCTTCATGAAAAATTGAATCATTTTAAAAACATATTTGGGGGTCGTTACCGGTTGTCAAAGTTAAAAAAAATAAGTGTACTTTGCAATATATTTTTTTTACTCTCATTCATTTGTTCACCACAATTATTATATCAATTATTATTATCTGTGTAGAGCATTTCACAGATTTCCAAACTGGTGACTCTTTTTGTAGAATCTGGTTCTGAAAATAGAAATTGTGCATCGAAACTTTACAGCTACCGCTATTAAGCATGAGAAGAGGGCTTACATACAGTATGTTTTAGACAGTTTTTGTTGGAGTTAAGGGCCATGGGTGTATGTACTGGTAGGAACAATTCACTTCCAACAGGTCTCGGAAGTCCGGAACTGATAAATCGACATTGATTCTATTCAGCGTATATGTTTGTCATTTCGTACTGACGGCCGTGAACGTCTGATTCGCGACTTTGATTCGTTGCATCCTGCTGTTCGGGACATTATGGAGTTTGTTCCGGTCTCCGACGAAGTCGTTGGTGTACTCATCAGTAAAATAAAATCTAGGGCGGTGGGCGTGGACGGGATAGGCTCGAACCTAGATGCATTGTGCTGTCCTTTAATTTTGCCATTTATTACACACATTATCAACTCGTGCTTGGAAAACAGTATTTATCCCGATACCTGGAAGGTGTCCAACACCGTCTTCGGTTGAGGAATTGAGACCTATAAGTATTCTGCATTGCTTATCAAAACTCCTCGAAAGGGTTATTCATATGCAGTTGTCTGAACATTTAAGTGCCTACAGTGTGATATCTGATAACCAATCGGGATTTCGTCCTGGATACTCATGTAGTACTGCACTCTGGAGTATGACCGACGATATTTTGCGTGGCCTGGATGCCAGCGACGTCACAGTTCTCGTGTCTCTTGATTCTTCGAAGGCATTCGATACGCTGAGCCATGATGTTTTGTTGGCTATCCTTCGGCATGTTGGTGTCTCTCGCTCGGGTGTTCGTCTTTTTCATAGCTACTTGCGTGGTAAACAGCAGATGGTGTATTTTGAAGGCAATTATTCTGAGAGGCTGGACGTCGGTAGCGGGGTTCCCCAGGGATCCATTCTGAGGCCACTATTATTTAATATTTATTCTTCTATTTTACCGAATGTTTTTCAGAATTGTAAGTGGCATCTCTATGCGGATGACACATATATTTATTATTGTTTTAAGCGCTGACTTTAATGATACGTTAGGCTTAATAAATTCGGACATTCAGCGCATTGTCGACAGAGCTCAGGATATGTGTTTGCGTGTTAACGGTGCTGTCATCGGCGATTTTGTTTGGGAGTAGGGGTGCCGTGGTTCCTGATGGTTTCCGCATCGTAGTTGATGGCCAGGTTGTTCCATTTAGGTAGAGCGTTAGGTGTCTGGGAATGACCAGACCTCTAAACGTGACCAATTTAAAGTTGTTGTACTCTGGTAAGTCATTCTTGGATCAGCATGTGCGGGCTCGATTGTGTGACTCTTTGGTATTATCACATTTCAATTATTGCGATGTTGTGTGCGGCCCGGCTCTGGACCAGTTTGATGGAAATCGAATTCAGGGTGTACAGAACGCGTGCCTTAGATTTATCTATGGCATACGTAAATACGACCATATCAGTCACGCACTGCGATGGGCTAAATGGCTGAATATGTCTGTTCTAAGACGTTTCCATGCTGTCTGTTCCATCCACAAATTGATTTTTTATCGCTCCCCTCCTTATCTCTACAACAAAATTACGTTTAGACGGATGTGCACAACATCAACATCCGTCGTAGGGATAATATCATCACTATCCCGCGGCATTCATGCACGAAGTTTAAGAGTTCATTTGCCTACACCGTTGCATGTCTATACAATTCCGTCCCGTAGGCATTGCTGAGTTGCATACCAGCCAAGTTTAACAAGATTTACAAAAAGCACATCTCCCAGTAACATAGCCTTGTAGTTTGTTTTTTTTTTTGTCAGTTTCGGGTTGTATTTTGTACTTGTTCTGTTTTGTTTTTGATCGGTTTTTGCTTCTCGGTGGTTAACTGTGATAGCTATTGAGAACAGGTAGAGGTGGTAGACCGAGTCTGCTCGTTAGCAGTCGAACCTCAACCTGGTTGCGCCACTAAACATTATTATAAGTTATTTTTTATGTAAGTCTGTATTTCTACTGTTTGTGGTGCAATAAATCATTTATTATTATTATTATTATTATTATTATTATTATTATTTATAAACTCCGGAATTGTGTGAACATCAGTACACTAAGAACATATTAACCTTGCCAGCGCCGAATCAATACTGACATACGGAATTATATTGTGGGGTTCGTCTTCTTCATTTGACCGTCTTTTCAAACTACAAAAGCGCCTTATTAGATGTATGCTGCATCTGAACTATGGAGAATCTTGTAAACCACACCTTTAAGCTCTGGGGCTCTTGACGCTACCGTGTTTGTATATTTACAGCCTACTTGTATACTGTAGGTCCAATATTGGCATTTTTAAGAGAAATGGAGACATATCGAACTCAATGCAGGACAGAAATACAGCTGGTCTTGTTGTGCCTCGCCACTCGACGTCGATGTCTGAAGGGGGTCCAGCTTATATGATGATAAAACTCTATAATGTTGCTCCATCTGAACTAATTGAGGCTGATAGCTTGAGAGCATTTAAATCCGTACTCCGAAGATATCTGCTGCATAATGCCTTTTATAGTGTAGACGAGTTTATTGTGGCATGTTCGGGTCGTTGATAATAGATTAGCTTTGAAAAGATACCTTAGATGTAAGAGATTGATTTTGTATTGACTATTGTTAATGCCTCCGAGAGGTCGATAACAAATATAGTATTCTTATTCTTATATTCCGAATAGCATTTTTGTAGCCATCTACGTCTCGCACCACTCGTCTTGAGGGCGTTTTCTGTTTGGGCTTAATATTGCCTGTTGGGCCCTACGAGGTGCAAATATTCATTCTACAGTTGATATACTGACTCCGGCAGCTAGAGGTACTCTCTGAATATGTTGACAGAAAATACCAGTTGCGCGGTGCGGTGTTCAGTGGCCAAAAAGAGCGACCGCGGTCACGTTCTCCTTCAAAATAGGTTATTAATTTAACAATTATCTCTTTCGTCAGTCCACTAAGATCCCGCGGCATTTTAATATTATTCAAACACCGCAATAAACACAATAATAGTGATAATATTTCGATAAAACATCGTATAAGGGATGGCGTTGTATCAAACTGCATGGGGACGACTTAACAAAATAATATTTGTATATAATAAGCATATATATAATAATAATGTATATAATAAACATTTATTCTTTGCAGGAATTATCTGTAAATATAATGATATCATTTAATCATGATATCATTTTGTTACTTTGTTTTAAATTTATCTGAGGTTGGTAATGAACGACTATACCAACACAGCGCGGTAATAAATTCAAAAATACGTATTTCGCATTTGAGTCTGTCAGAAATAAAATTGATGAACGATAAACAATCATCGCTAAACAAGATCACAGGAGGCGAAAAACTCTTTCTAGATGCTACTTCTAGTTTAGAAAGAAACAATAAATCGTGATGTATGCCTTAAAGGCGATCCCGACAGGGTGAACAAAAAGAAATATAATCAGTGGAATAGCTATTCCCGGAATAAGTATGCTTCCGTCGCCTGCCATTGGTGTTTCCACAGAAATACTATATTCCAAGTATACGTTATAACTCCTAGTATATATGCCGCAAAAATTACCCTAGGCAGGACACAATATTGTGTTGGCGTTTTTTGCAATACTTTTAAGTTTTAATTTAGTAATACCTGGATTTAGCAAATAAAGATTTTTTATTGTAAAATAATTCCATAAAACAAAGGAATTTTTTTTTACTTACTCATTTTGAATAAATATTTTATTATCAAGATTGTATTACTATTATTATTTTGCATGCACAGAAAAGTGTAAAAGCAAGCAAAGTTTGGCGAGAGTGAAAGTTAGGATAATGTTAATAAATCTTTTAATCATCTACAATAAATGTCATGTTTTTTTTTTCGCACAAGCAACCCATGCTTACCTAATAGGGCCGAGAAGCACCACCCACACTAAAACGAAACCTTCCGAGTGTTGAAAATTTACAATGTAATTTATTAGAGCATCATACTTCATGCTGATCTATCATATTTATGATAATTTACTGGTCATTGTTTTGTCGATAAAGCTTGTTATTGAATTGAAAGAAAGTTGGATTTAAAACTGTATTGAACAAATCCTCGATGTCTTTAATGTTGTTATTACCCAAATTACGTCATATAGTAATAATAAGAGTTCTTTATTAATTGTAAGTATATTACAATTGATGGTGAAGTATGTTCACTGTATATACCTAATAATAATATAACATGATAAACACATCTTCTTTCGTCCCTCTGTCCTCGCCTCGGGGTTGGTCTTTCAGCATGTAGTTGGGGTCTCCTTCCTCGGGTTATCGGTATTGAGGGTTCATTTTTTATTTTCTTTTATATTTACATATATATTTTTTTATTTTTTTTATCATTGTCTTTTTACTTTATCATACGCAGTATGTAAAGTATTGTAATCATGCCAAAAAAAAATTGAGATTTTAGCGGAAATAGGTCTTTATGGGTCCCCTGAACATTTTTGACCAAGGTACAAAAAAATGTCTGTGTGTGTGTGTGTGTGTGTGTGCGTGTGTAAACGATTTTTGTGGCGACGATTCCGGAGAAACTACTAAAGGTATCGGGACGAAAGTTTATATTTAGACGTTTTATGACCAAACTTAGAGCTGAAAAGCTTTTGGTTCAAAAGGGTCGAAAGGAACTGGTAGTTTATTCTAAGCCTTTTTCAATGATTTTGCAAATGAGCCATTTCTGTAATTTCGACAAAATAGTTAAATAATAAATTAAAGTAGAGGACATTTTGAATAATTTATGCCCATGACTTTTTTTGGTAAAATTAATAGTTTAGCTTCAAGAGCAAATTCTATTTGATCGAGATGGATCGCATCTGCATTGATACGAAATTACATTCCGGAGAAACTACTAAAGGTATCGGGCCGAAAGTTCATATTTAGAAGTTTCATGACTGAACTTAGAGCTGAAAAGCTTTTGGTTCAAAAGGGTCAAAGGAAGTGGGTATTTACTCTTAGCATTTTGCAACGATTTTGCAAATTAGCTGCCATTTCTATAATTTCGTCAAAATAGTTAAATAATAAATTAAAGTAGAGTAAATTTTGATTAATTTATGCCTATGATATTTTTGGGTAAAATTAATAGTTTGGCTTCAAGAACAAATTCTATTTGATCGAGATCGGTCGCATCTGCATTGATATGAAACTACATAGTAGCCTGGATTAGACAAATATTTTTTTGTGCTGTCACCACTGAAATGTCTATGGCTGTCACACTCGAAAACAGCTGATTTCATCATAGCGGCAAAGTACAAAATACAAAACTCAAATAAAATAAGATCACCAATTTGATTGTTTGTTGATAAGAAATATGAACCTGGTGTTATATCTAATTGTAAAAACGATAAATAGAGAAAATTGTAAATAAAGTATAGCGATGAGTGTAGTTATATTTTAGTATGGTGGTACGGTAGTATGTGACATCTACAGTGTCATGAACGAATATAAATCTGTCAGAATCAGTCAGAATTTGAATTATACCCTATTCACGATAAGAACATAGTAGTGGGGGGTGGAAACTGAGCCCGATTTACACTGAAGCAATATGCTGTCAAGAGCGGCAAATAGAAAGGTTATGTCAGGTTATGTCACGACAATGGTGTTTGGAAATTAATTTCGGATGATAGTTAAAAGATGTTTGACAAACGGGAATTAATTTCACTACTAATGTAGCGCGTCCGAGTACCTGCGTCGATTTTCTGATATACACTGTTATAACCTAAAGTTGGATAAAATAAATATAACCTATAAATTTATTGGTTGTATAGAAGAGTGAAACGTGATAGAAGCTTGTATATTTGCACTTTTCATATTGTTTACATAATGTAATTGTTAGGTGGACGAGAACGGTATTAGTATGGCTATTAGCAGCTGCAGCAATAATTGTAATGAGTGCCGCTGACTTTTACTGGACAAAAGAAATCGTTGAAAATTGACAGACATGTAACGACAAAGAAAAGTATAGATAAAGAATTGGTTGAGACGTTGTGACCAGGGACAAAGTACATTACATGTAGTCTGTACACAATACCATAGTTTTGTTGCGACAAGTGCCATACCTCGCACTGATTTGTCATTTAGCCATTGTTATGTAATGTAGTGCTGTATCTGCTATATTTTATTAAATATTAGTACACAATAAACACTTAATGATACCAATAAAGAATAACAAAGAAAGAAATAAGACACTAAAAAAAGGAATAAATTATCACTGTTTATCCTCGTATATCTCTACGAGCAGCAATTTGCTCCGACAGCAGTTCGCAAGCGTGAATATAAGGAGTACGGGACACATTTTGCGCAGCACTCCCGATGCAATGTCTTGCTTGGTAAGGCATACTTCGATAAGGTGCAGCGCAGTGGTGAATATCACTTCCAAAATATCTTTATCTTCGGTTATGTTAAGCTTTGTGGTTATGTATTTTCCAAACATTACAATATCTGAATGCTGCAGTACTTCCTCCAGTTAACGTTGTATCTGATTTGTTATATCCCTCAAAGCACTGGACTGTTTTGATAATACACTACATATTGATAAGTACAAAGGAAATTTCGACATTTTTTCGACCGACATTTCATTTGACAATTCAGTTGTTGGCGCGTGTTGGCTGGTGTAAACTTGGTTCAACTTTCAGCCAATCACAAGCCGCAAATTATAGCCCTATCTTATTCAACGCTTTATTCTTAAAGTGAATAGACTATAGCTTTTCAAACTTGACGTTTCGTAGAAGTGGTAGGTATCAACCCATTATCAACCTAACATTTCCTATACAGAAATATAACCATATTTTTTTAAATACTCATTTCTCAAAACGCAACACAAAAAACGTTGATGTCACTCCTGCCGAAAACTACATAGCGCGACTCGCTCACATGCGACGGCGACGCGCCGCATCAGCGCTCGTCGCGCTATTCCGTACTTTCGGCACTTGTGAGATAATTATTATTATTATTATTATTATTATTCTGATGACAGTAGGTAGTGTCAAATGCTGATGCTTTGACAATACCTACTATTGATACTATTGACTATCAAAATATCTGTCAAATCCTTGCTAACTAGTTTTAACTAATTTTAATGCAGACACGATTTATCTCAATCAAATAGATTCTCATGCAGCTAAACTATTTTATATTTTGTATGATAAAGTCATGTGCCTGGCCACATCAGATTTTTTATTTTTTTGTCTATTTAATTTTTTTTCTTTTTTTATATATATATTTTTTTATATTTTAATTTTTTTTTTTTTTAGTATTTTTTGTCGTTTTATTAGTCTACAATTTATTCTCCATGAGTAGCTTTTTAATGCTAGTTTTGAAAGCATTCACCGGTGTCACTTTAAGGTGGTCCGGTAGTCCATTGTATATGTTGATTGTCTTTGTCAGTAGTGTTTGAGTGTATTTGTTCTTCTTGAATTTGTGAGTCCTTATGTGTGTACATGTTCTGGTTCGATACTGATGGAAGTCGTTGTTTATTTGTAATTTTATATTGGTTTTTATTTTCTTTTTCTTGATCTTGTGTATTAGTGTCAAATTGTTACATGTAATACTTTTGCTAATATGCAATATTTTGGTTGTATTGTAAAGTTCAGTGGTCGGCGTCAGTCTATTTACTCCATACAGTATTTTGAGTGTTTTGTTCTGTTGTGTCTGAATTTTATTAATGTTTGTTGCTGTTGTGTTTCCCCACACATGAATCAGATAGGTGTTTTTTGATGTAAATAAACTGTGATATATCGCTTTCTTCATTGTGTGGGGTACCAAGTTCTTCAGCTTCCACATAGTTGCAATTGTTCTTGCGTTTTCTGTCATCAGTTTTTCGATGTGTTTGTCCCATTTCAAGTTATTTTGTATTGTTAGTCCAAGATACTTCACGTGTTTTACTTATTGTTATTTCAAAGTGGTTGTTTGTTTCTCTTCGTGTTTCTAAGACCATGTATTCACATTTATTTTCGTTAATTGTTAGTTGGTTGTCGTAGAACCACTTCTCCAGAATCTTCATATCACTGTCTATTTTATTTTGTACCTCTTGTTGGGTTTTTCCTGAATATATGAAGCACGTGTCGTCTGCATACATGTAGTGTGTGGCTTGTATGTTTGTCTCTGCCAGGTCGTTTGTGTAGATAATGTAAAGCGTAGGTGGGAGGTTTCCTCCTTGTGGGATTCCGAACTCTCCTGAGTATAGTGTCTGGCTTATTCCAGCGTTTGTGTTCGTATATTGAGGTCTGTTTGTTAGGTACGTGTCTATCAGTTTCAGGTTCTTGCCAGTAACATTTATTGCTTCTAGTTTCTTTATTAGGTTTTTCTTAGATATTGTGATAAAAGCTTTTTTTTAGATCTATGAATAGTGTTACTACAATCTTCTTCTCATCGAGTCTAGTTTTTATTTCGTGTATCATGTCATAGGCCGCTGATGTTGTTGCTGAATTTCTCTGATAAGCATACTGCTGTTTGTCTATGATTTTTAATTTATAAATTTGATAACATATAAAGTTGTAATATTGTTACACTCCACTAGTGTATCAACTATTCTTGTTGGAACACTTTATTCTGTGAGTGTGGATGGTAATACACTTGTCATAATTACAATAAGATAGATTATCTATTTATGTGACCCCCGCCACGATTCCCCCCAGTAGTTTCTTCGACCAATCCCGTGCGCCACGCAACTGTGGGTTGTTGGTTCCGAGAACGCGTTATTTGATACTTAAAAATCCTTAATACGTAGAGATAATTGAAATGAGATATTCATTAACAATCTTGCCAATTCAGATATTAATTTAATTGTCTCTTACGGAACCCAGCTTAAACGGTTGCCGACCCTTAAAGGATTGAATTTAAAATCGTGAGAACTGCAATAGCTTGAAGCAGACACTAGCTAAGAAGGATGTCCAGAATCCAAGAATTTTGAGATGGTAACTGACACCATGTATTGATAGTAGAAGATAACCGTTTTGAATGAAGCTTGATCATAGCTCAGATGCAAGACGAAGAACTTGTGACCATGCTGAAGAAGTTGTAGTCAAGAGAAGATACATTTTATGAGATTATGAATGGTATACTCTATAGAAGTAAATGGCAAACTTTTATTTTATGTACCGTAGGGAAACGATAAACAACTTGCTTAACATGTATCATGGTTGGATCATGCAAGTATCATGATGGAATCATGTATCATTATGGAATCATGTGGTATAACGAAAAGATGTGATGATGCATTTGAAAGTGTATACTGGTTTCCCAACGTTGAAAGCAACAGTGCCGAAGTCTAAAAGTAATTGTTTGAAGTATGACAGTTCATTCAAACTTGAAAGAATTGTCATTATTATACATCGCTAGTATCATTATAATCATTGGCGTGTATACTATTAGCCCAAGATCGGATATTTCGGCCTAATCCTGAAGTAAAGAAAACATTACAATCTACTGTTTTATGCAGATTTCTGCGAAAATTCACTCCCTTTATATTTTATATGTAAATATATTGAATAAAAGTTATTGCAATAAATGCTCAAAATGATGCCCTTCAACTTGTAGTACTTTTATTGCTGCGCTTTTTAAATTCTTCACCATAATTGATGATTATTTCTCCATCAATTTGTGTGCAAGTATTTGAATTTCGCTCACACATGTTTGCGGGAGTTGTCGGCGCTTGTTCATAAACTTTGTTTAAGAACACCCTACAAAAAAAATATCTGGCGGTGTAAGGTCGGGCGACCTTGCAGGCCAATTTACCGTAGCACGTCTACCGATCCACCAACCATTGTAATCGCGATCTAATACCTCCCGTGCTAAAAGTAGTAGTGTGCCTGCAAGTCTTCAAGTATCTTGCAGGAAGTTCCGGTCTTTTCGTCCGTATAGAGTACCTTCAATGAAATAGGGACCAATTATTTTGTCGTCTATGATCCCACACCAAACGTTAAGCTAGTGCTACGTTGTACCGCGTTTTTTTAATTTTGCTTTTCGAAGTCAGACTATGGCAGCTGCTGCTGCGAGTACGGTTCGTGCTCCGCTTGGCTGCGAGTTCCAAAATGTCTTGAAACTTGAATTATATCCCTGGTCCGATGAACCATGTAAAATTTGCGGCTTGCGGTGGTTCGAAAAACACTTTCAGGTTTTTATAACATTATAAATTTTGTTCGCCAACAAGTGGTCAAATACTTCCACCATACGATGATTATAAATTATTATATTTGAATTTCTGGTGAGCGATGGTGACGACTAAAAAACTTTGTTTTTATCGATAATAAATATGTAGCTAAGGACCAGTTGTTGCCGGTATATCTTATATTTTCTCTTATAATTTTTATTCGAATTTCTTGTGAGCGACGTTGACGTCTAAAAAACTGTTTTTTTATCAATAATAAATATGTAGCTAAGGACCCGTTGTTGCCGGTATATTTTTATTAAAAGATTGCATTTCGAACGGACGTTCACAGCCTGGATATTAGACGGAACACTGATATTGCTATTCCAAAGCATAGGACATCTCTATTTGAGCGATGCTTTTATTACAAATCCGCTCAAATTTACAATAACATACCACACGAGTTCAAGCAATTAAGTTTGACCATGTTTCGGAGGCGTTGCAGAGATTTGTTGTTTTCATTACAGTAATAATAACGGTTTGCGGTTTTGAGCTTTGTTTTTCTTTTCTTTATTACTCAAAATAATTAAATAACACTTAAATAACACTCAAAAAAGTACATATGAAATGTACTTTTTTGAGTGTTATTTTCAAGTTGGGTCTTGTTTTGTTAAGTCTTATTTTTGTAGATTGGTTATTTCAAAGTTATTATATTTTTAAGTTCAAGCTTCAGTACGAAAACCAGGCACTACCCCTGATACTGTACCTTTTGGTTTTTTCCATCTTTCAAATTGTATATTTTCATTTCATTTATGATACACCAATAAAAGCATTTATTATGATTATATAATTAATTATATTATTATATAACCAGAAGTTATTACTTGATCCTAAACACAATGTGTTGTTTGATCTGTTTTCTCCACGTCGCGTATTGCTTGTTTCTGCATACTGAAAATCTTGTCCAAATGAGCTGACTTCCCCAACAATTCTAACCCATAGTTCATCCTGAAGTGGAATATCGTATGGTACGTGAATAACGCTGCATCTCTTCCCCTTTCATTTAATGATAGATCATTCTATTTGAACCACTCTCTGGCTTCAATCAATGCTCTGTTTGATAATGGTTAACTTTTCAATATTTTTGTCTCTTGTTAGTGTGGTGGTGTCATCCGTGGCAGTAGAAAATAAGGCATACTTTGACGCATGATGCGATGACGTCCAAAAGACAAATCGTGGCGCGCTTTTTAAATGGTTATGGCAGTAAATAACAAACAAGTATTCTACAATTAAATCTAGAACTTTCAACTGGAGCAATTTACGTGATATAGTATTTACTTATATTATTACGTTATTTTCTATAGTTTATACACAATATACCTTTGTGATTATTTAATATAGGTGTTAACATTGTTCAGTTTTGTCCAATAATCAAATGAAAAAAAAAACTGGTAATATTATACCCGTGTACCCTTCCATTTAGGAAGTAAAGGCGTATATCAAAGTGATAGATGCCACTTTTCCTGATTTTGTAATATTTTATGGTTTATTTTGTACGTTTATAAGTTATAACAGAAAATGAACTTAATCAGTGGGTAGTTCAAAATCTAATCATTTAAATATATATCTTGCTGAATATTATTGGCTTCTACTGCAAATATTTTGTAGTAAGTTAAGTATATTGAGGGTTTCAAGTCAAAGAATAAATATATTTCTATGTTGATACGCCCCTGTGACTTGACGCAATCAATATATAATACATATGATATATTGTACTAGTACGTTTGTTTCTCAATAATTATGGATATTTCATTTTAAAGATATATTGATTTCCGGGTGGGAACCGCGTTGAGGACTTTGAAGCAGTCGACGTTTCGCGCTCTGTTGCAAGAGGCATCGTCAGGACTACGTTAACTTAGTCCTGAAGATGCCTCTTGCAACAGTAAAAATGTATGGATCCTTTGTTGAACCATTTCCATGCAACTTATTAAAATCTTCCACTATAGGCAAAACTGGGAGAGCTGAAGATTACTCATAGATTTCAGCTGTTATTTTAGACATACGTTACAGAATATTTCTAAATATTGACGCGTGTTAAAACGAAATAGCATACTTTTCATACGTCTGCTGTATACTTTAAATGGGCAAGACAAAAAAGTACGTCTGTTCTTAGAACCATAAGAACGAATGACAGCGGTAGCAACCTAACCTCCAATTCGACCGCGAACGTGTGATGTGAACAAGATGTTTTCGTTGGTATGTTTTCACTTTGCTTCTGTTAAACATGCTAATGATGGATATATAAATTAGATAGGACAATTATCACAATTAAATGACAGTATTTTTAAGAGTAAATGTCAGTCACCGGCCTCGAAAGTTAGACGAAACTGAGGGGCGAGAGGAGGAAACAAGCCGCGCCCATTGTACACTCCGCAGAAAATGCAGAAACACTTATTAGGCCGGCTTCACTTTGAACAAGGGCTGCGGCGAAGATCAAAGGAACCGGCGGTGTTGACTGGCGCCGAGCCAGTCTACGGCACCGTCCCTGTTATTCCGTTTACTAATAATTTTGTATTTGTAATTCTATCGCATATTGGCTTGATATTCACACATAATATACTTATGTTCTGAAATGCATTTCTTGTACATTTTAAATGCAAATACAATTCCACAAAATAATACAATGATACAAATTAATTAATTGCTTTATTATAACATTCCTATTTTACTACTAACTATGGTTGAACATTTTACGTTTTGTATGTTGAAAAAATGTAGTTTTGTTAAAACAGAGGTTTACTTACATAAATCATTTATTACTTTACATTTATTATTATGACAATAAACATTTATTATTAACTAATATTCAGTTAGCTCTGAAGTAACGAACAGCATGGTTCGCTAAGACAGAAATTATGAATTTTGACTCACGGCATAACCCGGTAACTATTTATCTTCTAAATGATTCTGGCCGTAAAAGCATTTGTACTAAGTTACTTATTTAAAAACATTTAACGTTTTCTTTGTGCATCAATAATCAAATGTTCAAATGATCAAATGTCTCGTTCATACTTAGCAGAGATCGATACTTTCAGGTAAAACACACCTCATATAAAAATTACTTAATTTTTTCACAATGTTCTCTAACCAAAAGTTATCTCTTTTGAATTTTTATTCGTTCTACTTTTAATTCCTTATCGCGTGACGCAACTAGGTGTAAGTATTGCCTATCTAAAAAAATGTATATACAGAAAACAAGTAGGACATCCTATATGTTTCTGGAATGAAGCAATCACCCTATGGACCTTAATATTGCGATAATTAAATTTTGACAGAATCAAATATCTTTCTGTTGTCTACCTGATTCCGTCTAATGCTCGCTCATTGTTATACGTGCTCATGAATTTATGCCCACAAGTATATTTGCTGACTTGTATAAGTTGTATATGACAAATTCTAGGACCATCCATATTTCCATACCTGTTGGTCAGAGGACGACTGAGATGTATAAATGTATTATTACATTCAGGTGTTTTGTTAGTATCTGTCGGCGAGCAGGCGATGGGTGCATCAGATTCCTGTACAAGTAGAAACAACAGGTTAACAAATGTTGAATATAATAATAATAATAATAATAATAATAATAATAAACGTCTTTATTTCTCCCAAGCAAACAAAATAATATATACAATACACTAAAACTGAACAAAGTAACCTGAATGGAGTTGGCGAAGTCCAGGTCAACACAAAAAAAGTGTTGCCTGCTCAACTTAACCAAATGCAAACAAACACACAAACAAACAAAAAAAATTCAAAGAATCAAACCTACATTATACTAATTTACGGCACACACACGCTCGCTCACTGCTCAAGCAAAAGTTTCGTAAATAATTTCCGTTTAAAGCCGGAGTTGCTGATAGGTAGGAGACATGGCGGGACACAGTTGATATTCTTTGCGATACAGTAGGCAAAGCAGCGTTTAAATAGCTCAGTCGAATGCAGTGGCGGAGTGAGGCCGCCCCTGTATCGCAAATTCAGATTGTGTACATCGGTGCGGAATTCAATTTTCTGAAATAAATAGGTGGGTGATTTATGCTTTATTATTTTATGAAACAGAGATGTCGAATAGAGAAACCGCCTATTTGCCATATTAAGCCATCCAACGTCTTTGAGTCTATCTGTTACATGTTCCCTCCTCCTAATCCCATATATTAAACGCAAACATGAGTTCTGCAACTTTTGTATTCGTTGCTTGTCGCGATAATCCAGGCATGGTCCATACACTGCGCTACAAAAATTCATCCTTGACAATACCAAAGAATCGCATAGCATTATTTTTGATTTTCTATCAAGGACATGTCTAATGGAATATATCTGTTTCAATGAGCAGTAGCCACGCTGAAGACAAAGAGATACATGTTTTTTATAGCGGAATGAATTATCTATCGTTAAGCCCAAATTCTTATGACACTCCTGTATCGGTATTACGGTGTTATTAATGCTCAAAGATATGCGACCCAAAACCCCCGCTCTGTCTAATTTTTTTCCAAACACTAGCACAGCTGACTTACTCGGGTTTAAAAACAAACAGTGCTCCTCAGAAAATACTGAAAGTCTATGCAGATCCTCATTGATTAACTGGCACGCATTGTCCACTGACTCGGAGGGAAAAGAATAATAAATTTGCGTATCATCAGCATAAAGGTGGACATTGCAGTTATGAATAGACTTGCAGAGTTGTGACGTATATATACTGAACAAAACAGGGGCCAAAATCGTTCCTTGACCCACTCCCGTTTTTACATCAACCCAGTCAGACAATCGACCACTACAGCCTGTCTTCTATTCCCCAAAAAACTAACCAACAATGCTAGGGCCGATGACCGGAGGCCAACGTAATGCAAAATTGCAACTAGAGTAGCATGGTCGACAGTGTCGAATGCTCTAGAATAATCTAGCAACACCAACAACGTGATTAACCTCCGATCAGTAGCCTCCAGAATATCACCCGTCACCTTAAGTAGTGCCGTTTCGCATCCATAACCCGATCGGAACCCCGACTGAATGGCTGGTAAAATGTTATTATTGTTAAGGTGACATCGCAGTTGCTTTTCCATAACTCTCTCCAAGATTTTAGAGAATACGGGTAGGATGCTTATCGGTCTCAGATCTGTGAGCTGTTCTGGATCTCCTTTTTTGGCAATGGGGTTACCAGTGCTTGTTTCCATTTATCAGGGAATACAGACACACCGATACAGGTGTTGATGATGTGGGTGATATATGGTAGTAAAAACGGTATACACAAACGGATCACCTTTATACTAATACCATCGGGTCCCAACGCATTTGTCTTTATGCCATTTATGATTAACTCAACCTCCCCCTCGCTGACAGTATCGAACTCCAAATATGAATGAATGCCTGGATCTGTACTGTTTTCGTAATGGTCCAGGAGGTTCTTGTTAGGAATACTTTGTGGAATACTATTTAAGAAAAAATTATTTATTAGGTTAGGGTTATTAATGTTTGCTGGTAGAGCACCAGCTTTGCTCCCAGATATCATGTTGTACCTTCTCAAATCGCGCCACATACTACTATACGCCGAGTCCCGAAAACAGTTCTGAAAGAAAAACCTTTTTGCCCTAAGCACAGTTGAATTGACGTGATTGCGCAATGCTTTATAATAATCCCAGTCCGCAGGCAAGCGAGTCCGTTTAAATTTTGTCAATGCATGATTCCGCTGGGTCATAAGCACTTTAATGTCATCAGTCAGCCAAGGGGAAGGTCTCTTGGTAAATCTTGAAACCCTGAAGGGCGCATGAATGTTCAACAAGGCTTCCTATGTTCTCATTGAGAAAGGTTACCTTGTCGTTTACGTCCGCGATATCATATATATTTCGCTATGGTACACTTTGCAGGTGCGCATAAAAAATATCATGACTAAACAATCTGAACGAGCGGTAACTTTTTACTACTGGTATTTTATGAGACTGTCCACAGTGTAAATTGCAGTATACCATATCATGATCCGCCACCCCATGCACCTCCGAAACCCCAGCAAATTCTATTAATTCTCTATTATTCGTGAATAGTACGTCAATCAGAGATGATGATACTGCTGTAATACGAGTAGGAGTCTCTATCAGCTGTGAAAACCCAAACGTAGCTAAGAAATCGACAAATGCGGCGGTGGAACCCGAAGTAACATCAAGAAAATTCACATTCACATCGCCCATACAAATTAAGTCATCACAAATCGGAATTATATTCGACATAACATTCTCAAGATCGTCCAAAAACTGTGCAACCCCAAGTGACGGAGGCCTGTATATAACTCCAAACGCTATCTTTCGTTTATTGAACCGTACAACAATCCACAAATTTTCTATTTCATGATAAGTAACTACAACCTCATACCTGACATCCCGTTTAATATAAAAACCCACTCCTCCACCTCTTCCAACCAAACGGTCGCATCTCTCGAAACGATACCCGTCCACACCGATGTCACTTGACATTATTCCATCATGCAGCCATGTCTCGCTTACGCCAAAAATTTCACGACTGTCTCCAAGTAAACAGTCCCTAAAACCATTAAAATTATGAACCAGTGAGCGAACGTTCAAATGTGCAGCAGAAATTTTATGCATCTGCAATAAATAAACAAAGCAGATAAAAAAAGTAAAAAAAAATTAATACAATTTAATAACAAAATTAAACAATGAACTCAGCTAAAGTAATATAAATGAGAAGCAAACAAACACGTACGCTCCCTGCAACAATTAATAAGAAAGTGATCATGAACATAATCTTATCAAAAATAATTAATCAACCAAGTAGCTATACAACAAGGAGAGAACAAAAAAAAGGAAACCAGTACACTTTCAATAAATATACAAAGGAAACTTGCAACAGTAATAATTTTTGTAGCCATATGCAGTGAAAAAAGGAAAGTGATTTGATTTGATGTGTAACAATGACAAAAAAAAATTAAATAAACATACATAAAAATCTGATGTGGCCAGGCACATGACTTTATCATACAAAATATAAAATAGTTTAGCTGCATGAGAATCTATTTGATTGAGATAAATCGTGTCTGCATTAAAATTAAACTAGTTAGCAAGGATTTGACAGATATTTTGATAGTCAATAGTGTCAATAGTAGGTATTGTCAAAGCATCAGCATTTGACACTACCTACTGTCATCAGAATAATAATAATAATAATAATAATAATAATTATCTCACAAGTGCCGAAAGTACGGAATAGCGCGACGAGCGCTGATGCGGCGCGTCGCCGTCGCATGTGAGCGAGTCGCGCTATGTAGTTTTCGGCAGGAGTGACATCAACGTTTTTTGTGTTGCGTTTTGAGAAATGAGTATTTAAAAAAATATGGTTATATTTCTGTATAGGAAATGTTAGGTTGATAATGGGTTGATACCTACCACTTCTACGAAACGTCAAGTTTGAAAAGCTATAGTCTATTCACTTTAAGAATAAAGCGTTGAATAAGATAGGGCTATAATTTGCGGCTTGTGATTGGCTGAAAGTTGAACCA
This sequence comes from Melinopterus prodromus, assembly GCA_964023965.1. Classification (NCBI taxonomy): domain Eukaryota; kingdom Metazoa; phylum Arthropoda; class Insecta; order Coleoptera; family Scarabaeidae; genus Melinopterus; species Melinopterus prodromus. The sequence continues at coordinate 33,849,072 of OZ030391.1, read as the reverse complement.
AGTTTACACCAGCCAACACGCGCCAACAACTGAATTGTCAAATGAAATGTCGGTCGAAAAAATGTCGAAATTTCCTTTGTACTTATCAATATGTAGTGTATTATCAAAACAGTCCAGTGCTTTGAGGGATATAACAAATCAGATACAACGTTAACTGGAGGAAGTACTGCAGCATTCAGATATTGTAATGTTTGGAAAATACATAACCACAAAGCTTAACATAACCGAAGATAAAGATATTTTGGAAGTGAAATTCACCACTGCGCTGCACCTTATCGAAGTATGCCTTACCAAGCAAGACATTGCATCGGGAGTGCTGCGCAAAATGTGTCCCGTACTCCTTATATTCACGCTTGCGAACTGCTGTCGGAGCAAATTGCTGCTCGTAGAGATATACGAGGATAAACAGTGATAATTTATTCCTTTTTTTAGTGTCTTATTTCTTTCTTTGTTATTCTTTATTGGTATCATTAAGTGTTTATTGTGTACTAATATTTAATAAAATATAGCAGATACAGCACTACATTACATAACAATGGCGAAATGACAAATCAGTGCGAGGTATGGCACTTGTCGCAACAAAACTATGGTATTGTGTACAGACTACATGTAATGTACTTTGTCCCTGGTCACAACGTCTCAACCAATTCTTTATCTATACTTTTCTTTGTCGTTACATGTCTGTCAATTTTCAACAATTTCTTTTGTCCAGTGAAAGTCAGCGGCACTCATTACAATTATTGCTGCAGCTGCTAATAGCCATACTAATACCGTTCTCGTCCACCTAACAATTACATTATGTAAACAATATGAAAAGTGCAAATATACAAGCTTCTATCACGTTTCACTCTTCTATACAACCAATAAATTTATAGGTTATATTTATTTTATCCAACTTTAGGTTATAACAGTGTATATCAGAAAATCGACGCAGCTACTCGGACGCGCTACATTAGTAGTGAAATTAATTCCCGTTTGTCAAACATCTTTTAACTATCATCCGAAATTAATTTCCAAACACCATTGTCGTGACATAACCTGACATAACCTTTCTATTTGCCGCTCTTGACAGCATATTGCTTCAGTGTAAATCGGGCTCAGTTTCCACCCCCCACTACTATGTTCTTATCGTGAATAGGGTATAATTCAAATTCTGACTGATTCTGACAGATTTATATTCGTTCATGACACTGTAGATGTCACATACTACCGTACCACCATACTAAAATATAACTACACTCATCGCTATACTTTATTTACAATTTTCTCTATTTATCGTTTTTACAATTAGATATAACACCAGGTTCATATTTCTTATCAACAAACAATCAAATTGGTGATCTTATTTTATTTGAGTTTTGTATTTTGTACTTTGCCGCTATGATGAAATCAGCTGTTTTCGAGTGTGACAGCCATAGACATTTCAGTGGTGACAGCACAAAAAAATATTTGTCTAATCCAGGCTACTATGTAGTTTCATATCAATGCAGATGCGACCGATCTCGATCAAATAGAATTTGTTCTTGAAGCTAAACTATTAATTTTACCCAAAAATATCATAGGCATAAATTAATCAAAATTTCCTCTACTTTAATTTATTATTTAACTATTTTGACGAAATTATAGAAATGGCAGCTAATTTGCAAAATCGTTGCAAAATGCTAAGAGTAAATACCCACTTCCTTTGGACCCTTTTGAACCAAAAGCTTTTCAGCTCTAAGTTCAGTCATGAAACTTCTAAATATGAACTTTCGGCCCGATACCTTTAGTAGTTTCTCCGGAATGTAATTTCGTATCAATGCAGATGCGATCCATCTCGATCAAATAGAATTTGCTCTTGAAGCTAAACTATTAATTTTACCAAAAAAAAGTCATGGGCATAAATTATTCAAAATGTCCTCTACTTTAATTTATTATTTAACTATTTTGTCGAAATTACAGAAATGGCGGCTCATTTGCAAAATCATTGAAAAAGGCTTAGAATAAACTACCAGTTCCTTTCGACCCTTTTGAACCAAAAGCTTTTCAGCTCTAAGTTTGGTCATAAAACGTCTAAATATAAACTTTCGTCCCGATACCTTTAGTAGTTTCTCCGGAATCGTCGCCACAAAAATCGTTTACACACGCACACACACACACACAGACATTTTTTTGTACCTTGGTCAAAAATGTTCAGGGGACCCATAAAGACCTATTTCCGCTAAAATCTCAAATTTTTTTTTCGGCATGATTACAATACTTTACATACTGCGTATGATAAAGTAAAAAAATAAACCAGAACTCATAGACCGAAACAAGGATTCGTGCTGCGGTACTGAACATGCTCATCATAAAGCGGCTTGAATTCACAGCATTCAATACCGATGTAATAGAATCAGTTATTGGTACATATATGCACTGTAACCCTTTCTTGACTTACGTAAATATAATGTTGTGACAATTCGCCGATTTTATTTTCATTATTATTCTTCCTGCAGTTTGTCGGTATTGAACTATTCGTTATTATTGGTGGCTGTAATGATAACACACATATAAATAAATTCGAATATTTTAGTCATTATACATTTCGGTACATATTTTCTTACGTTTTTTATTTCCATTCCAATACTTTTGTTTTGATTATTTCTTGTATTCGCGTTTTTTTTTTTTAATAATACAGGAAATAAATAGATGCTTTAATTGAATGAAAACTCACGACACATGAACCGATGTATTCTTATAAGTAAATGCTAAAAGTTTACAAGAAAATATATATTTTTGGTATATTTTTTCTAGCAAATTGAAATTTATTTATTTTATCGCATTATTTTTATATGCGGTTCCTACAACGCGAATTCCCACCAACTCGCTTGCGAATACATCATATCACGCGATTATCGTACAATGCGGATACGTCAACATTTGCGATCCTCAAATTCCTATAACGCGTTTTCATAAAACACGTGGTAATATACCGCCGTGCATACGTTGTGCATTTAAATTTTACTCTTCAAATATAAGTATCTTGTAAATACAGCCTAGTCCATAGGATGTAAGACTTAGGTTCAACGCAAAAAAAAAATACTTCGCAAATGATGTACCGCAAGCAATCAATCAATACTGTGTATTGTCACATTTACATATATACTTACCAGATGACATGACGTATTAGGCGCAAGAGTTTCTGTCAACGGAGATATAACACCTTTATAAACGTTTTTTGAAATATATGATAATCCCACACGCTTACACCAACAACAGAGTATTGCCCAAATTAACTAGCGAAGAAAGACAAGGAAATATTTGTATAATAATTACAGTACACGTATACAGGGTGTCCCACGACGAGCTGCCATTAGAAGTATATGGAGAACCAAATGAAATGAGAGATTGAAAATTTGTGGACTTATATTGTTGGACACGATCGGCTCAACTAAAATATTTTGAGTTTTTTGTTACTTCCGGTTCCACCGGAAATGATGTCAGCTTTTGTATTTCAAATGGAACAGCCTGTAATTTATCGCATTTTTGAAATCTTCATTAAATTTTAGATCAATTTTATGTTACATTCCCTATATCTAACATGTGTCATTTTTGAGATATTTATTTTTTTTATTAAAAAATGACAGCTGCACGCTTACCTTCAATTACTTATAAATTATCCCGTGTGACCGTTGGAAAAAAGTTGTCTGGCAAAATTGTTGTAAAGGTAACGTATTAACGACACATCGGTAGAACTCTTCTAAAAGTTATACAGGATGTTCAAATTATAAGATCAAAATTGAATTCGAGAAAAGTACTAAATGTCGATTTTTTCAAATGGCAACCCTGAAATATGAATACATTTCTTGATTCTATGGAAAATTTTAGATCAACTTTGTGTACAATGTCCTATACATAAATTGTACTTGTACCTACTGAAATCGATTTTTAAACATCACAGTAGAAACTGCAAACGTTGCCAAATCTAGATTGCGTTTGAAAGCAACTGAACAATTTGGAATAAACAGAATTTTCTTAAACAGTTTTTTAGATCAATTTTCATTATAATTAATTTAGTATTTATAAAAGCCTATAATAAAACACAATATTAAAAATAAAACAAAATCGTAAAGTAAATTAAAAAACTGCTCATTCTATTTCAGCAACTGTTCAAAAACGTGGCCGTTTTTCACTAAACATGCTTCAACTCTTTTTAACATATTATTGTTGGTGGCGTCCCTGATAGAGTTAGTACATAAGATTATTAGCACTATTGAAAGCAGCTCGAACTCTATCTTTCATGTTCTCCTTATCAGTTATTGGTTCCTCAATAATTGGGTGGCTTCAAATGGACTGTGCTCCAGCACAAAGAAGTATTGCAGTAAGAGGCGAGATGTTCGACGATCGGTGGATTGCGCTTAATGGGTCTTACAAATATCCATCGCGTTCCCCCGACTTGACGCCAAGGGATTTTATTATTTGGGGAGCTATTAAAGACGTAGCTTATGAGGACCCAATAATTCATAAGGAGAACATGAGTGACATAGAGTTCGAGCTGCTTTGAATGAGTTATGTGCAAACTCAATAAGGCACGCCACCAACACTAATCTGTTAAAAAGAATTGAAGCATGTTTAGTTGAAAACGGCAACGTTTTTGAACTGTTACTGAATTTGAATTAACCAGTTTTCTTTTAATTTACGTTACGATTTTGTTTTATTTTGAATATTATGTTTGATTTATGGTTTATTATGGCTTATAATTTTAGAAATACTAAATTCATTATAATGAAAAATGACCTAAAGAACTTGTTTAATAAAGTTCTGTATATTATAAATTGTTCAGTTGTTTTCAAAAGCAATCTAAATTCGGAAATATTTGCAAATTTCTACTCTGATGTTTAAAAATCGATTTCAGTACGTACAAGTACATTTTAGGTATAGGACATTGTACACAAAGTTAATCTAAAATTTTCCATAGAATTGAGAAATGTATTTACATGTTAGGGTTGCCATTTGAAAAAATCGACTTTTAGTACTTTTCTCGAATTAAACTTTGACCTTATAATTTGAACACCCTGTATACATTTTAGAAAAGTTCTACCGATGTGTTGATAATACGTTACCTTCACAACAAATTTGCCGGACAACTTTTTACCAACGTTCACAGGGGATAATTTATAAGTAATTGAAAGTAACCGTGCAGCTGTCATTTTTTAATGAAAAATATGTATAACTCAAAAATGACACATGTTAGGTATAGGCAATGTAACATAAAATTGATCTAAAATTTAATGAAGATTTCAAAAATGCGATAAAATATAGGGTGTTCCATTTGAAATACAAAACTTGACATCATTTCCGGTGTAACCGGAAGTAACCGGAAACACAAAATATTTTAGTTGAGACGATCGTGTCCAGCAATATAAGTCCACAAATTTTCAAGCTCTTATTTCAATTGGTTCTCCACAAACTTCTAATGGCAGCTCGTCGTGGGAGACCCTGTATATCTACATATACACTTCCCGCAGGTACTGTCGCAAGTTGTTAGTTTTCTTAAGGTGCATACAGACCTCCGCGCCGCGCCCGCGACGCGCCCGCGCCGCGCCTACCGCGCGCCGGTCGCAGTGGGCGCGCGCGCCACCCGCGCGCCGGTCGCAGTGGGCGCGCGCGCCACCCGCGCGCCGGGCGTTGTGGGCGCGCGCGCTTGTCACGGTTGGCGCGCGCGCCAGTTTCGGTTGGCGCGCGGGTAGATCACGGCTCTCGAGCATGCGCATTATTCTCTCTCTACGAGGGAGGGAAGTACGACGATTATTGCGGTTTGTAGTTGTATTTTGTCTGGCTTTTCAACAACGTCATCCACCTAGTGGTTTTGGTGATTGTGTGATAAAGTTGTAAGATACTACTTTTAAAAAAATTGGCTTTTACGAAATTTTAAGATAGGCTTGCAGTTGCATTTTTTTAACACACAAGTGAATATCTCTGATACATTTTGAAATACGAATTCCTTAGTATTAATAATAATATATAAAAGACATTCCATAAAAAAGTATAGTTTCTTCATGCACCTACATGTACTGTATAACTAAAAATAATTTTGCGTACATTTCTTTATAGATAATTGATCAACATTAACGCATAGTTTTCGAATCGTTTTTTGAGACCGAGATCCCCTTGAATTTGCACAAAATACGGACATTCTGTTTTAACGGTTCATTCACGTAACCATGCTGACATTTACATTTGCTTTAAACATCCTGAATAGCCAAATAAACATACATCCACAAATAAATGTAGATACATTCTATGTCCTTTGTAGCAAGTGCCAGTAATAAAAATTGATTTAACCAACCATTAATTGATTGTTTTAGACGAAGCTTAGCTTTTCCTATCCATACACTTTTTTACTTTCGCTCAGTCCTTCCTGTAGGTCGAGATCATTTTTTTACGTGCATCTCCTGTGCGATTATTCCTAATTGTATTAGCAATATCCTGCCAAGCATCTTTTTTAATGTCTCTTAAAATAATTTTTATGGTATGATCCCATAATATTTTAAATTCTCTGTACGTATCTATCTATAAAATTTAAGCTGGCATCATCTGTCCATCCTGCAGACGACATGGCTCTTCGTTGACGTCCCAACTTCTACTGCGAGGCTCTTCACTCTTTGCGCTCGAACAACAAAATATGACATGGGACTTGCTGGCGCCTGGTCTCGGCGAACGCTGCCCGAGATAGGCGCGCGGTCGGCGCGTCGCAGGCGCGCGCGCTCCGCGTTGCAGGCGCGGGAGAGGCGCGCGCGCCTATACTTTTCGACGCGCCAGGCGCGCGCGCCTATATTTTTCGACGCGCCAGGCGCGCGCGCCGCGCGGCGCGTGAGCGTCGCGGGCGCGGCGCGGCAGATCTGTATGCACCTTTAGACCGCGGGCCACATAAAGGCAGCCGATTTTTTAGTTTGCCCACATTGCAAGCGTCTGTTACTATAAAGACAACAAGTCGAACTAAAGTCAGTTTCTGGACCTATTTTATTGTGCCGAAATTCACTTGCGGAAATACATGCAGTCTTAATTTCTAAGCCGGTCGTTGCAATCCATTTAGGTACGCAGACGGCTGGCGCCACCAGCACGGTAAAATTTATTTTGCTTGGGACTGTACGAGTTGAATTTGATTGGTCGAAGCGAGTGATGTGGCATTTGTCCCACAGATGGCTGCACCGTACGACGGTAAAATATGTTATTCTCGTCTGATACACGTGTTCAAAAAAGCAAGGCTTAAGCCGTTACAACATTCATATTTTGTTGCGATTTTTTTTAGATAAGTTCACGAAGGTTCAATACAAAATGTTGTAATATTGCTTTTTTGATATTTAGCTCTGATTTGGAATAAAAAAATAACAAAAATTGCCAATTATTGGCTTCTTTAGCAAGGTTTTAAAAACAAACTATAACAAAAATGAAAAAAGTGGCATTAGTAGCCTCTGTACTATACCTTTATCTATAATTTAATGTATTACACGTGAATATTAACACACAATTAAGCTCAGTATGTTTGCTTTTATGTAGTGTTGTTTTGTAGTACGCTACTACCTCTAGTGATTCCTCTTAATAATTAAATATTAATCATGAACGAACTACCTAGTAGGCAACTTAATATACACAGCTAATAACCTAGTCACGCGGTACGTTCATAACTTGGTTCATACGATTTTAAGCGATGAATCACCTTCCGCTCTCCCAGTTTTGCCTATACCTTCTTTCCCAATGTTACAAGTTCATCATTTCGATATAACAACTGTCCTTTTGACAGTGTATGTGTCTATGATAATTCTTCATTATTAATTTCCATGTCTTGTCCTGGTATAATAATACATACTTATGTTTATATTTATAAGCTACATATCCCTTAATCCTTCATTCAAAAATTCCTGGTCTGTCTTAATATCACCTTCATGCTGTTCGACAAACTGTTCAAAATTTTCAAGCAGATCTAAAAAGTCCTCCATATTTCCTATCTCTTCAAATGAAGAAATATTTGTTATTATTTCTTCCTCTTCATTATTTGGACTCTGGCTTTCTTTAATATCTAAATGATTCACGAATTCCGTAATAAAGCCCTCAGTATCTTCTACGGTAATTAGCGACTCGTCCTTTACATCTTTTACAATATTTCGATGTTCACTAAATCCCGCTGATGAGTGCTTGCCCATTACGTACCATCTTATTCGATGTTGATAATCTAAAGCAGTTGGGTGGTCATTCGTAGCACCAGCTCCACGGATGTAGGAAACAAATTCGACGACATCTTAGTTCAAACGGTGCGTCAGAATGTATTCAATATTGTACTCTTTTTTCAGTTAATCATATAAATTTACTAATGATCGATTATTTAGTAAAATAGCATTCTGGAAAGGTAAACGTCAAAAGCGCTTACCAACGGTTATGCGACTGATCTCCGCATCAACTTCCCTAAGAAGAGAAATTTGTTTTTCAAAATCTATCCCAAATGCATGACCCATCACTTAGAATACTTCATTTTCGAGTTAAAAATGTCAAACCAATCATTCAGCAATTTTAGAGTTTTGGCTGTGTACTTCCAAAGTCCTTCATAAGTCCTTTTTGGACACACCATATAATTGCCTGAAAAAATGTATGAAAGATGACCTGTGTTTAGAGGCGCGTTACCTCATGGGCAAATTGGGCATTTGCCCAGGGCCCCCAGGGACAGGAGGGCTCCCAAACCAGTATTTTGGAAACTCAGTACCGTAATACCATACCGTACCAATCTTTAAAAACTTATTACCGTAGCATTTTTAGCGCTCTTCTCGGCGAGGCCCGAAAGTAATCTTTACCAAATTCATGATCCTAGCAAGAATATCGAATTTTATATTTAGCGCTACATGCGATAGGGCCCCGAAACGAATCTATCATAAAATATAAATTAATAATTACATGGTAAGAGTTTATAATACACTTTTACGGTGGTTGCCCGTGGGGGCCCCAAAACAACATGACAAAGTTAGAAGAGAAAAACTACGGGTTCTTCAAAGATTTTCAGTACAAACTTTTTCCTGTTTTGGGAAATTCTATTCTCTAAAGATTAGTTGCGACAAACAAAAAAATATAGTATTTTATATTTAGCGCTCCATGCGATGGGGCCCGAAACAAATCTATTATAAACTATAAATTAATTATACTCTTATTGTTATGAATAAACAGACTGTGGCGAGATTTAGTTTTACGGAAAAATTAGTAGCTGCTATCTTATTCACGGTGGATAATTATGCTGAATATCGCAAGCATTTTCCTGACAATTTTCTTTGTGGAATAGTTCGTTTCTATCATCCTTTAGAAAAAATAGATTGAAACTGAACTGCAAGTACTTTATCGAGAAGAATTGCAGGTTGTTTCTGCTGGAGCTGTTTCAATTTATGCATCTGCAATAAATAAACAAAGCAGATAAAAAAAGTAAAACAAAATTAATACAATTTAATAACAAAATTAAACAATGAACTCAGCTAAAGTAATATAAATGAGAAGCAAACAAACACGTACGCTCCCTGCAACAATTAATAAGAAGGTGATCATGAACATAATCTTATAAAAAATAATTAATCAACCAAGTAGCTATACAACAAGGAGAGAACAAAAAAAAGGAAACCAGTACACTTTCAATAAATATACAAAGGAAACTTGCAACAGTAATAATTTTTGTAGCCATATGCAGTGAAAAAAGGAAAGTGATTTGATTTGATGTGTAACCATGACAAAAAAAAATTTAAATAAACATACATAAAAAAATAAACCAGAACTCATAGACCGAAACAATGATTCGTGCTGCGGTACTGAACATGCTCATCATAAAGCGGCTTGAATTCACAGCATTCAATACCGATGTAATAGAATCAGTTATTGGTACATATATGCACTGTAACCCTTTCTTGACTTACGTAAATATAATGTTGTGACAATTCGCCGATTTTATTTTCATTATTATTCTTCCTGCAGTTTGTCGGTATTGAACTATTCGTTATTATTGGTGGCTGTAATGATAACACACATATAAATAAATTCGAATATTTTAGTCATTATACATTTCAGTACATATTTTCTTACGTTTTTTATTTCCATTCCAATACTTTTGTTTTGATTATTTCTTGTATTCGCGTTTTTTTTTTAATAATACAAGAAATAAATAGATGCTTTAATTGAATGAAAACTCACGACACATGAACCGATGTATTCTTATAAGTAAATGCTAAAAGTTTACAAGAAAATATATATTTTTGGTATATTTTTTCTAGCAAATTGAAATTTATTTATTTTATCGCATTATTTTTATATGCGGTTCCTACAACGCGAATTCCCACCAACTCGCTTGCGAATACATCATATCACGCGATTATCGTACAATGCGGATACGTCAACATTTGCGATCCTCAAATTCCTATAACGCGTTTTCATAATACACGTGGTAATATACCGCCGTGCATACGTTGTGCATTTAAATTTTACTCTTCAAATATAAGTATCTTGTAAATACAGCCTAGTCCATAGGATGTAAGACTTAGGTTCAACGCAAAAAAAAAATACTTCGCAAATGATGTACCGCAAGCAATCAATCAATACTGTGTATTGTCACATTTACATATATACTTACCAGATGACATGACGTATTAGGCGCAAGAGTTTCTGTCAACGGAGGTATAACACCTTTATAAACGTTTTTTGAAATATATGATAATCCCACACGCTTACACCAACAACAGAGTATTGCCCAAATTAACTAGCGAAGAAAGACAAGGAAATATTTGTATAATAATTACAGTACACGTATATATCTACATATACACTTCCCGCAGGTACTGTCGCAAGTTGTTAGTTTTCTTAGACCGCGGGCCACATAAAGGCAGCCGATTTTTTAGTTTGCCCATATTGCAAGCGTCTGTTACTATAAAGACAACAAGTCGAACTAAAGTCAGTTTCTGGACCTATTTTATTGTGCCGAAATTCACTTGCGGAAATACATGCAGTCTTAATTTCTAAGCCGGTCGTTGCAATCCATTTAGGTACGCAGACGGCTGGCGCCACCAGCACGGTAAAATTTATTTTGCTTGGGACTGTACCAGTTGAATTTGATTGGTCGAAGCGAGTGATGTGGCATTTGTCCCACAGATGGCTGCACCGTACGACGGTAAAATATGTTATTCTCGTCTGATACACGTGTTCAAAAAAGCAAGGCTTAAGCCGTTACAACATTCATATTTTGTTGCGATTTTTTTTACATAAGTTCACGAAGGTTCAATACAAAATGTTGTAATATTGCTTTTCTGATATTTAGCTCTGATTTGGAATAAAAAAATAACAAAAATTGCCAATTATTGGCTTCTTTAGCAAGGTTTTAAAAACAAACTATAACAAAAATGAAAAAAGTGGCATTAGTAGCCTCTGTACTATACCTTTATCTATAATTTAATGTATTACACGTGAATATTAACACACAATTAAGCTCAGTATGTTTGCTTTTATGTAGTGTTGTTTTGTAGTACGCTACTACCTCTAGTGATTCCTCTTAATAATTAAATATTAATCATGAACGAACTACCTAGTAGGCAACTTAATGGTTCATACGATTTTAAGCGATGAATCACCTTCAGCTCTCCCAGTTTTGCCTATACCTTCTTTCCCAATGTTACAAGTTCATCATTTGGATATAACAACTGTCCTTTTGACAGTGTATGTGTCTATGATAATTCTTCATTATTAATTTCCATGTCTTGTCCTGGTATAATAATACATACTTATGTTTATATTTATAAGCTACATATCCCTTAATCCTTCATTCAAAAATTCCTGGTCTGTCTTAATATCACCTTCATGCTGTTCGACAAACTGTTCAAAACTTTCAAGCAGATCTAAAAAGTCCTCCATATTTCCTATCTCTTCAAATGAAGAAATATTTGTTATTATTTCTTCCTCTTCATTATTTGGACTCTGGCTTTCTTTAATATCTAAATGATTCACGAATTCCGTAATAAAGCCCTCAGTATCTTCTACGGTAATTAGCGACTCGTCCTTTACATCTTTTACAATATTTCGATGTTCACTAAATCCCGCTGATGAGTGCTTGCCCATTACGTACCATCTTATTCGATGTTGATAATCTAAAGCAGTTGGGTGGTCATTCGTAGCACCAGCTCCACGGATGTAGGAAACAAATTCGACGACATCTTAGTTCAAACGGTGCGTCAGAATGTATTCAATATTGTACTATTTTTTCAGGTAATCATATAAATTTACTAATGATCGATTATTTAGTAAAATAGCCTTCTGAAAAGGTAAACATCAAGAGCGCTTACTAACGGTTATGCGACTGATCTCCGCATCAACTTCCTTAAGAAGAGAAATTTGTTTTTCAAAATCTATCCCAAATGCATGACCCATCACTTAGAATACTTCATTTTCGAGTTAAAAATGTCAAACTAATCATTCACCAATTTTAGAGTTTTGGCTGTGTACTTCCAGTCAAAGTCCTTCATAAGTCCTTTTTGGACACACCATATAATTGCCTGAGAAACTGTATGAAAGATGACCTGTGTTTAGAGGCGCGTTATCCCATGGGCAAATTGGGCATTTGCCCAGGGCCCCCAGGGACAGGAGGGCTGCCAAACCAGTATTTTGTAAACTCATTACCGTAATACCATACCGTATCAATCTTTAAAAACTTATTACCGTAGCATATTTAGCGCTCTTCTCGGCGAGGCCCGAAAGTAATCTTTACCAAATTCATGATCCTAGCAAGAATATCGAATTTTATATTTAGCGCTCCATGCGATAGGGCCCCGAAACGAATCTATCATAAACTATAAATTAATAATTACATGGTAAGAGTTTATAATACACTTATACGGTGGTTGCCCGTGGGGCCCCAAAACAACATGACAAAGTTAGAAGAGAAAAACTACGGGTTCTTCAAAGATTTTCAGTACAAACTTTTTCCTGTTTTGGGAAATTCTATTCTCTAAAGATTAGTTGCGACAAACAAAAAAATATAGTATTTTATATTTAGCGCTCCATGCGATGGGGCCCGAAACAAATCTATTATAAACTATAAATTAATTATACTCTTATTGTTATGAATAAACAGACTGTGGCGAGATTTAGTTTTACTGAAAAATTAGTAGCTGCTATCTTATTCACAGTGGATAATTATGCTGAATATCGCAAGCATTTTCCTGACAATTCTCTTTGTGGAATAGTTCGTTTCTATCATCCTTTAGAAAAAATAGATTGAAACTGAACTGCAAGTACTTTAGCGAGAAGAATTGCAGGTTGTTTATGCTGCAGCTGTTTCAATTTTATAGGGATGTAGACGCAAAACAGGTAAAAGTTTTCGTAGAAATAAATTGATAGTTCTTCTCTGTTCAGAAAGGTAGATATAATTGTTACCGACCGGTAAAAATAACAAAAGTCAATAAAAACCAAACATAAAATCAAAAAGGCTCGCAGCAATCAATTTTATCACTAATTTTACAAGACGATTGGGTAACACCTTTGAAGAAACTATAAAACTTTTAAAAATCTTAGTGACGATACTTATGTCAACGTGTGACTGTGAGCGGTATTTTTCTATGTTAAAAAGGAACACGATCTTCAGGAAGAAAGGATTTAAAAAGAAAAAAAGAACGTAGAAAGGACTTTATATATCGCAAAATATAACTTTGAGTTTATTTTCAGTATTTTCAATATTTTATCCTTACTATCTAAATACAAATGTAACTTTAATAAAACTGTTTGAAATTATCGACCTTAAAGAAAGTTTTGTCTTTCTTTGAAAACAAAGGCATTTTTTATGCTGTGTGGCTCTACCATCAAAATTCAAAATGTACCACGGGCCGCCACTGGTCCCCTTTATCTATGTATGAAGCCATCCAAGCGGGACTGGTGTCTAAAGTCCCTAATGTGGATATAATATTAAATAGTATATTACTCTATGAGCAAGTAATGACAGCCATTTCTCAAGAGAACGAAGTTTGCTGCACGAGCCGTAGGCGAATGCTGCAATGCGATCGAGTGAGAAATTGCCATTACTTGCGAATGGAATACTATACTTTTTCTACGACCGCATGCAACGAAATTTTATAAATTAATTTTTGTGCATATAGGGACGGGACGGCTGTATGTAACTATGACGGTTTACAGGATTTTGACACATTAAAATTGTTTGGTGCGCTTGTCACTTAGCGACGTTGTCAATGTGTGGTGTACCCAACACATCACAGTATCAGCACAGCCTCCTTAACTGCCTACTAAACAAAATGCTTGTTTATTGATTCATTCATAGTTACCAATTTCTACTGTATTGACACAATTCAGATAATATATTCCTTAATAAACCCAGCGTTTAATTGAATATACTACAACTACAACATCTGAATTTTGGCGACGAGAATTAGTGAAGATACCCACGACCTCGACGGTAAAGCTATAGGATTCGAAGAAACTCATTATGGCAACATTAGGAAATATTGAACATTTCAATATCAAGGATAGAGCTAATTGGGATTCTTACCTTGAAAGAATTAACTTCTTCCTCGTGGCTAATGGAATTAAAGATGAAGAGACGAAGAAGGCTGTATTTCTTAGCTTATGTGGCCCCAGCTACCTATGAAATACTTCGTTCTCTAGTAGCTCCTACCAAGGTACAAGACATATCGTACGCTGCCATCAAGAAGGAGTTGACGAATCATTTTACGCCCCGAAGATCATAAATTGTACACCGATTTAGGTTCTATCAAAGGCAACAACAACTAGGAGAGTCTATTGCAGTTTTTGTCAAGGAATTACGAAGTCTTGCAGAAAACTGTGGATTTCAAACTACATTGGAATCAATGCTTCGTGACAGACTGGTATGTGGCGTCATTGATGAAGGGCTACAACGTCGGTTATTGGGCGAAAAGAAACTTGATTTCACAAAGGCATATGACATATGTCTTGCGTATGAGACTGCATCAAAAGGAACATTTCTACTCCGTGAGTCGACACTGCCGGCGGGGGGAAATAGTGCTGTTCGAGTCCACGTCCAGAAGAAGCAAAAGCAAACTGAGCAGAAAGGGCAGAAATGTTTGCGGTGCGAAGCAAAGCACTCGCCGGACAAGTGTAAATTCGCAAATGCCAAGTGCAGATACTGCTCAAAACTGGGGCATATTGAAAAGGCATGTTTTCTCAAGAAGAAGCAGGTGAAGAAAACGGTACACTGTCAATCCACTTCATTGGACAACCAGGGCGACGACCAACATTCGAAGGATTATGGACTAACCCTAAACCATATTGGATATGACAGCATTCCTGACAAGGTCATGGTGACATGAAACGTCAACGGGAAACCGGTTCGAATGGAGGTTGATTCGGGGGCAAGAGCTAGCGTTATTAGCAAACAAACCTTCATGGACATCTACGGTAAGAAACAACCGATTCTAAAACCACCTAAACTCACTCTTAAAGACTACCAGGGTAAGATTGTAAGCACATTAGGCGAATGTATTGTACCGGTAGATTTTAAAAACAAGAAGGCTAATCTCCCACTGATTATTATTAGTAGCAATAGATCCAGTCTCTTGGGGAGGAACTGGTTCGCGCCTCTTGGAATTTCAGTTGCAGGAATTAATAAGGTCTTAAATGTAGCGATGTGCGTTCCGGATTATGTCAAGGAATATCCTGAGGTTTTTGACGAAAGACTTGGGACATATCGAGGACCTCCAGTATCCTTCAACATCGATAAGACTGTGAAGCCAATTGTGATGACCGCCGGCCGAGTACCATTTGCGCTTAAAGAAAGGATAGACCGGGAATTAGACAGACTTCTAGAACAAGGTGTGTTGAAACCAGTGACGCACTCAACTTGGTGCACACCAACTGTAAGTGTCATTAAGGAGAATGGTGACATTAGATTATGTGGCGACTATCGCCACATTGAATAAGGCCTTACGTTTAGATACGTACCCAATGCCCTCGGTGAAGAACATATTGGCAACACTTGCTGGAGGTAAGGTTTTTGCAAAAATTGATATGGCTCAAGCTTATTTACAGCTAACAGTAGACCCAAACCATCATCACACATCGAGGAGCGTTCAAGTGCAAAAGATTGCAATTTGGAGTATCTGTAGCTCCACAAATATTCCAACGATTTATCGATACTCGACTGGCTGGAATACCAGGAGTATTGCCGTACTTCGATGACATTCTCTGTGTTGGAGAGTCGGAGGCTGATTTGCAGGTGAAAGTACGAGAAGTACTTAGACGTTTCCAGGAAGAAGGATTACACGTAAAGAAGCAGAAATGCACATTCCAAGCTGAGAAAATTACATACCTGGGATTCGAGATTAGTGCAGCAGGAATCAGTCCAACTAAGGACAAATTGACGGCAATCAAAAATGCTCCAGAACCTACAAATAGAACAGAACGTCAGGCATTTTTGGGTGTAATAAACTTCTACCACGTGTTCCTCCAAGACAAAGCCAACATTGCAGAACCGTTGCATAAATGAAAAAGGATGTAGCATTCCGATGGGGTAAAGAGCAACAAATAACTTTCCAAAAGCTTAAGAAGTGTCTCACTTCTGAACCGATATTAGGACACTATGATGAAAAAAAGTCTCTAATATTGACAGCAGACGCAAGTCCGTATGGAGTCGGCTGTGTTTTGAGCCAACCAGATACAGAAGGAAACGAGAAAGTGATTGCTTACTATAGTAGGACTCTATCACCTACGGAGAGGAATTTTGCTCAAATAGACAGAGAAGCTTTAGCTTTGGTGACAGGAATAAAAAGATTTCACAACTATTGTTATGGAAGATCTTTCGTGTTGCGTACCGACCACAAACCACTTCTGGGAATTTTTGGAAAACACAAAAGCACACCAGATATACTCTCTCCAAGAATGCTACGTTGGACCATCGAGCTTAATGCATATAATTACGAACTACAGTACATGGCTGGGAAGAGCATTGGTAACGCAGATGCTCTTAGCAGGTTGCCAGAAAAGACAGATTCTTTGGAACCACCGCCAGCTTTGGAAGTACTAATGTTTGAGAACATTCCAGAAAAAATACTGCAGGCTAAAGAAGTTGCTGCAGAAACAGCCAAGGACCCTACACTTTCCAGAGTCTCCAATAGATCTGGAAAGGGTGACCGAAAAATAGCCGGGAACTTCAAGCCGAGTTCCAGCCATTTTTCCAACGCCAGAAGGAGTTATCGTGTTACCAGAATTGCATCCTTTGGGGCACACGGGTAGTCATTCCACCAAGAGGGAGGGAGAGGATCCTGGAATTACTCCATGCTTCCCACCCTGGAATTGTTAAAATGAAGGCGCTGGCTAGATCGTACATTTGGTGGCCAAAACTTGACCGTCAGATTGAGGATAAAGTCAACTCTTGTGTCAATTGCCAAGAAACAAGAAACATGCCAAGAACATCTGCAGTCCATCCTTGGGAATGGTCACGTGCTCCTTGGACGAGGCTACATTTGGATTTTGCTGGTCCTGTGCACGGACGCATTTTCTTAATAGTGATTGACTCGTACTCGAAGTGGCTAGAAGTTCGCCAAGTACCCAGTACCTCCACGGCTTACGGTAAGAGTTCTGAGAGAACTATTTGCAACTCATGGTATACCGGACGTTGTTGTGTCCGACAACGGGACGGCCTTCACATCCAATGATTTTAAGACATTCCTTAAATGCAATGGTATTCGTCAAGCTCTGGTTGCTCCCTACCACCCTAGCAGTAACGGACAAGCAGAACGAATGGTGCAGAACGTTAAGGTCGCATTGAAGAAAATGCAAACACGAGACATCAGCACTACGTTGGCTCGATATATGCTAACCCAGCATATTACTCCGCACAGCATGACAGGACGATCACCTTCAGAAGTACTGATGGGACGGAGACTAAATACTCCTTTGGACAAGGTACATCCGGACTTCGCAAAGGCTATGTCCACAAAACAAGAAGAAAGCTGCGAATCTACTCCAGCCCCCAAAACCTTCGAAGACGACCAAGTGGTGTATGCTAGATCGTATACCCCTGGATCAAAATGGTTGCCAGCGACTATTGTACGCCCAACCGCACTTAGTTATGAAGTATCCACACCAACGGGTGACATCATACATCGTCATGCAGACCAACTACGAAATCGGGTTGTTCCAGACAACCCCGATGATCAGCAGGGGACACCTACAGAAGTCTTGCCGGAGACAACTGCAACTCCTAGGAATATCCAAGAAGGTAATGCAAGAAGATCAACACGGAATCGACGAAGACCAAAATATTTAGAAAACTACGATTGCAGCTAAATCGAATCCAAGAGGGAGGAATGTGTGGTGTACCCAACACATCACAGTAGCAGCACAGCCTCCTTAACTGCCTACTAAACAAAATGCTTGTTTATTGATTCATTCATAGTTACCAATTTCTACTGTATTGACACAATTCAGATATATTCCTTAATAAACCCAGCGTTTAATTGAATATACAACACAATGCCTTGACAATGTCGCTAAGCAGTGTATCAAAACAATATGGAAATGTATGGAAATAATTCCTTAGAAATATTGTTTCTTAAATATTAATTGATTTAATGTTTTTGTGACACCTGGTCCAGCCCTAAAACTAGTCAACCCATGATAAGTATTAAAATAATAGTCAATTTTTACTTTATCATACGCAGTATGTAAAGTATTGTAATCATGCCGAAAAAAAAAATTGAGATTTTAGCGGAAATAGGTCTTTATGGGTCCCCTGAACATTTTTGACCAAGGTACAAAAAAATGTCTGTGTGTGTGTGTGTGTGTGTGTGTGTGTGTGTGTGTGTGTGTGTACCCGATTTTTGTGACGACGGTTCCGGAGAAACTACTAAAGGTATCGGGACGAAAGTGCGTATTTAGTAGTTTTATGACCAAACTTAGAGCTGAAAAGCTTTTGGTTCAAAATAGTCCAAAGGAACTGGCTATTTACTCTTAGCATTTTTCAACGATTTTCGTCATTTCTGTAATTTCGTCAAAATAGATAAATAATAAATTAAAGTAGACGAAATTTTGAATAATTTATGCCTATGACATTTTTTGGTAAAATTAATAGTTTAGCTGCAAGAGCAAATTCTATTTGATCGAGATCGGTCGCATCTGCATTGATATGAAGCTACATAGTAGCCAGGATTTTGACAAATATTTTTTTGTGCCGTCACCACAGAAACGTCTATGGCTGTCACACTCGAAAACAGCTGATTTCATCACAGGTTGGAGAACCGCTATGGAACGTTGCCTCTCTAGTGCAGCAAAGTACAAAATACAAAATTCAAATAAAATAAGATCACCAATTTGATTGTTTGTTGATAAGAAATATCAACCCGTTGTTATATCTAATTGTAAAAACGATAAATTGAGAAAATTGTAAATAAAGTATAGCGATGAGTGTAGTTATATTTTAGTATGTTGGTACGGATGTGACATGTACAGTGACATGAACGAATATAAATCTGTCAGAATTTGAAATAGCTTTTTAAACTTGACATTTCGTGGTATCAGTGGTATCAACCTAACATTTCCTATACAGAAATATAACCATTTTTGATTTTTTTTAAATACGTATTTCTCAAAAAGCGATACAAAAAACGTTGATGTCACTCCTGCCTAAAGCGCCAGATCACCGCTCGTCGCGCTATTCCGTATTTTCGGCACTTGTGAGATAAATAACTATTATTCTGATGACAGTAGTAGTGACGGTAGTATCAAATGCTGATGCTTTGACAATACCTACTATTGATACTATTGACTATCAAAATATCTGTCAAACCCCGGCTAACTAGTTTATATTTAATGCAGACACGATTTATCTCAATCAAATAGATTCTCATGCAGCTAAACTATTAATTTTATATTTTGTATGATAAAGTCATGTGCCTGGCCACATCAGATTTTTTTCACTTGTGTCAGCTTAGAATTAGATGGCTTTATTAAGCCTCCATAGGAAAGGTGCATTACCCATTACGGCAAGTTGTAATTATGGTCGCAATTATTGTTATAAGTGAAGACTCCTAATTGGGGATGGCTTTCTTTAAACATTTTAGCTATATATCCAGCAATATACTCTAAAGAGTCCGTGCTTGTTTCAGTTTGATTGTACTCTGCAGAGATGTTGTCATCGAAACTGTTTGGTACATATTCTTGTGGTAAGTTTGCTATCGTAGCAAGTGGGAGCTTCTCATTTGCACAAGAAACATTTGCCTTGTCCATAACTGAAGCACATATATATGGCTCCTGGATAATTTCCTCGGTGTTTGTTGCCCAATTTAATATACCTCGGTTTTTTCCAAGGATGATCATTCGAATCCGGTGTAATGTATCTAATGGAGATGGATGTTCATTCAGGCCTCCTCTACAACGAATTTGAAAGAAAAAATTTCCAGGCAGTCTTTGTTCAGTTTATGAGTTCAATTTAAGTGATGTTATCGAAAAATGCCTTTCTGGAAAATCTGGAGAGCAGTTTTCCCTACACATTTCATGTGCTGAACTAAGTCCGAAACTTTTTTTAAATGCAACAAATGATTTGCTATGTCTGTGCCAAATGCATCCTTTGATGGCACTTTTCCCTTTGGCACATAACTGTTGAAAATGTCGAACCATTTGTTGATGCCATCCATAAAATATCCAACATTGTCTGTCAATTCTTGGTTTGGACCTGGCTTCTAATACAGCAGTGCTGTTGCAGTTGTATGAGACAAAAGTTGAGCTGCCATCCTAACAGTTTGCCTCTTTGGACCTTCAACGTCCAAATGCTTTTGGTTTATTTTGTAACAAACATTTAATTCGGTATCTGTTTTTTGGATTAGATGTTGTAAGGGTCCTTTGGTTATTAACTGCCCGTCCTTTAACTCAAAGCCCGTGTCCAGTAACCAATTTATCAGTAGCTTGAGCAAGTGCGGTATATCTGCAAACATGTATATGTCTTTGTCCGTGGCTGGGTATTTTAATGAGGTATTATTTATATTAATGTTAAATTCTTTCCAGAGGCCCATATTTCCACCACCACAGTCACTGACGCAGGCTACCACATTGTAATTTATGTTGTACAATTTAGATACAATGTCTAATAACAACTCTTTTTTCATTGGTTGGTCAAAGCTGATCTAAACTGGTTGCTTGTAGCTCGAAAACAGTCCTCTAACCATCATAACCTGGAAAAGTGATAACATTAATGAAAGTATAAGTTACTGCTGTTTTTATATTACCTGCATGTATGTATGTGGACCAATTATCTCATCATCTTTAATGTCATACTCATAAACAGATTTTACTTTAATTTCATCAAATGAAATTACCACGTTTTTTTCAGTTGGTGTCATTCCTTCTGCAGCCAGAGCCATAAAATTGAACACATTCAATATGCCATGCCGTAAATCAATTCTGGCTGCCCACCTTCTTAAGGAAGACAGTCCTGGCAGGGGATAGTTTAAATGCATTTTCATAAAAACGTTCGCCTTTTTGCTGTAATATCTCAGAGAAAAAGCATTTGCCACCTCTTCAGTTGTCCAGTTGACCCGTTTTCTTTTTCCCATGACCAAGTTAATTTGGTTTTTGGTCAGTATGTTACTAACTACTTTGGTAGTTTGGTTCATTCTGACATTGTTTATGCATTTTGTCTTATAGTAGGACACTTGCTGCTTGAGTTTCCTTATAGTTTCCTTATAGTAATGTAATACTTTAACAACAGTATTATGATCCGCCTCCAAAGCATTGTATTTTGCAACTAAATCTAAATATTTTAACTCCCAATTTTCAGATTCACTATCTAGCTTTTCAGTATGTTCTTCTCCTGTTGCTACATGTGTACTGTTGGCAGACAAATCCACTATTTCTTCATTTAATGCATCCATCCTTATTTCTTAATTAGCGACTAATTTTAATGAAGGCACCGCTGTAGATCTCAATCTTCTTTTCGTAGGTAAATCTGTAATTTTTTTATTTTAACATACTTACTTTTCATAAAGGTCACAAATTCATTCCATCCATCTTATAGATATAAATATATACTTACTAAGCAATTCATTTTGCAAATCACGTTCATAATCGCTTTCACAAAAGTGTTCTGAACATACTTGACTTTTGGCTGGATTAAATTGATCAGTCCTTTTGCATCTTTGCATCCATTCGGCTCTAATAGCATCGCTTTTTGGAAAGCGATGATAAATAATGTCATTTTGTAGCCTTTTTGTCTTTACAGAGCAATTTTTGCAAACCGCAACGGCACAACACCTTTCTGACATTTCGTAAACGATAATGACAGTAAACTCTACAGCATACTCGAAAAAAAAACACTGAGTTTGTGAGATTGCATCATAGTATCGCGTTATAATTGGTGGTTTTGAAATATCTGCGTTTTTACGTGTCAAGTGTGTCAAGTGTGAAGACTCCTAATTGGGGATGACTTTCTTTAAACATTTTAGCTATATATCCAGCAATATACTCTAAAGAGTGCGTGCTTGTTTCAGTTTGATTGTACTCTGCAGAGATGTTGTCATCGAAACTGTTTGGTACATATTCTTGTGGTAAGTTTGCTATCGTAGCAAGTGGGAGCTTCTCATTTGCACAAGAAACACTTGCCTTGTCCATAACTGAAGCACATATATATGGCTCCTGGATAATTTCCTCGGTGTTTGTTGCCCAATTTAATATACCTCGGTTTTTTCCAAGGATGATCATTCGAATCCGGTGTAATGTATCTAATGGAGATGGATGTTCATTCAGGCCTCCTCTACAACGAATTTGAAAGAAAAAAATTTCCAGGCAGTCTTTGTTCAGTTTATGAGTTCAATTTAAGTGATGTTATCGAAACAAAAATGCCTTTCTGGAAAATCTGGAGAGCAGTTTTCGCTACACATTTCATGTGCTGAACTAAGTCCGAAACTTTTTTTAAATGCAACAAATGATTTGCTATGTCTGTGCCAAATGCATCCTTTGATGGCACTTTTCCCTTTGGCACATAACTGTTGAAAATGTCGAACCATTTGTTGTTGTTTTTACGTGTCAAGTGTGACAATTCAAACAGACCAATCTCAATCATTAGCATTGTGCTGACTGCGCCGCACAATGGGAAAAATACCCGTAAACGTGGCCAAAACCCCTTACATCAAAAGTTCGATTTAAGGATTTTTTGCCGTAGATACTTAGTTTGGTGTGTCTAGTATGTGATGTAAGGCCCGGGGAGACATACATAACCTCGAATACATTGTAAAGCCGATCATAGATCGTGTTGTATCTCCAGCTCACGTTCTACGAATAATAATGCTTAATTTAAGTGCCCACTGTGCGTTTAACAGTTGCGCAATTTTTATTTAAAAAAATTGAGTTTGTTCTTATTGGTAAGTACATTTCAACAGTTTGCTTTAAATTTATTAAATTATTTTATTAATAATCAAATTGTAGCATGTAAACAATGCATTTTTTCCGTTGTTATCTAAATAGAAAAGATAATATGTTACCAATTTTGAGTTGTGTTTAATCAAGTAATCAATTTTTGTTGTTGCTAAGAGAAGTTGTATTTTTGTAAAAATGACAATATAATAAATATAGACAATTCTACTCGTTTGACACACATCGTGGCTTTTTTCTATTACAATTTATACAGTCCACACGATTTAGACAACATTTTGGTCCGGCGAGCCGGATACGGTGTGTGTGATTGCTATTTACGAGAGCAGAAAACCCCAACTGGGCATTATAAACGCTACGCGTCAAATTTACATCAGCGAGGACAACTTTGCATCAACGATACTAGAACATCAAGCGGAGTACGCAGAGATAATCTTCAGACGGAGTACGGAGTGACGGAGAAGTTACTAGGTGTGTCTCTATTGGGATTTAGGTCAGTCAAACCCTCTATTGTATATTGACTAAATTCTACCTATTTTGCCTTATTCTTTTTTGCACCTTTATTCTTCTCAAACCTATTTCGCTCGTATTCTTATGGTATTGTTTCTATTTTCATTCCACTTGGTTGTCAATTTACCTTCTATTTAAAACATTCTATTCAATTATGTCAACACTACAAGATTTGTCTGAAGAATTAAAACAGGAACTTAAAATATTAAAACAAAAAAGGGGACACTTAAATGCCAAACTTACAAGATTTAAAGCATTTGTTGAAACATGCCGCGATGAGGATAATATTGATCAATTGCAAATTAGAGTAGATCGTAATGAGCAATTGTTGGACAATTTCGAAGATATACAATTAAAAATTAATGTAATATTGGAAGACGATACAGAACCTGATTTGCAAGACTTTGAGGAAACCTATTATGAAGTTTTTTCTACTGCACGTATGCTAATTACCAAACATAGCGCATATTCATCAACAACTAATGTACCGAATAATGAAGTTATTGTAAACAACAGTAGTAAAGCTGTATCTCGTTTGAAGTTGCGATCTTTAACATTACCAACTTTTGCTGGGGAATATGAAAAGTGGTTAACTTTTAAGGATACATTTATTTCGGCAGTGGACATTGATGATCGGTTGGGCGATGTTCAGAAATTGCAGTATTTGCGCGGATGTCTAAAAGGGGAAGCTTTGGCACTTATCGGAAATTTAGAAACTAGTAATCAAAACTACAAAATAGCTTGGAATCTATTGGTGGAAAGATTTGAAAACAAAAGATTGATTATTCAATCACATCTTAAGTTATTATTAGAACTTCAAAATGTTGCGAAGGAAAATCAAATGAATCTACGACAATTTGTAGACACAATTCAAACACAATTACGAGCTTTGGAGGCATGGAAGCTGCCTATTGATCAATGGGATACTATTTTAATTTATTTGTTTACCAGCAAACTAGACTATTTTTCTAGAAAAGAGTGGGAAACTGAATTAAGTCAGAAGAATGGGGAATTTATGCCAACCATGGATGATTTTTTGAAACTTTTAAATAACAAATGCAGAATGTTAGAAATGTTGGAAAAAAATAAACCTTCTCAACCTAGGAGAGATTTTGGTACTCTCAGGAAGGTAGCAAATGTTACCACAGAAGCTCATTCATGCAACTATTGTAAAAATACAAATCACGATATATAAGTGCAAGGATTTTCTTAACTTAAGTGTTGAAAAAAGGTTGGAAGAAGCAAAGAAATTAAGACTATGTTTTAATTGTCTACGAACCGGGCATTTAACGAAAAAATGTAAACTAGCACCGTGTAGAATTTGCAAGAAATTCCACAATTCTCTTTTGCATATAAACTTCAGGGATTTTACTGATTCAAGCGGGAGTGAACCACGTCAACAATTTCAAATTTTGCTGAAGGGACAACGTCGTATGTACTTTTAGCTACGGCATGTGTGGGAATTAGAGATGCTACAGGAAAAGTTCAAGGGCCATACACTTGTCTTTTGGATCCAGGGTCACAAATTAGTTTTATAACCTACGATTTATGCAAACGATTGCAACTAGTAAAAACAGGAATTGATGTTAGCATTAGCGGAATCAATCAATATAGTTCGAGAGTTACTGAGAAAGCTAATGTGAATATGACATCAAGAATTAATAATTTTGAAATTACCTTTGATTGTTTAGTGGTACCTAAAATAACAGAAGGTTTGCCACAAATGACGTTAAACTTTGGTACATTACCAATACCAAAAGGAATTGAACTTGCTGATAGAAACTTTTGGAAACCGAAATCAATTGATTTGCTTATTGGTGCTGAATTATTTTGGGAATTATTGGGTGAAGGTCAACAAAGATTAGGTGATACAGGAATTATTCTTCAACAAACGAAGTTAGGTTGGGTAGCGTCAGGAAAAACGTACAATTTGTTTGAAAACAGAAATAAAAGTAATTTTAATGGGTTCTCACAACTAGACTATGAATTACAGCGATTTTGGGAAACAGAAGAAATTCATAATGAGCAAATTTATTCAAAGGAAGAACGAGATTGTGAAGAACATTTTGCAAGAAATGTTGAAAGAGAACCAGATGGAAGGTATAAAGTAGCACTACCAGTTAAAAATGAGGCTAGCAAATTGGGAAATTCCAAGAATTTAGCATACAAGCGATTACTGTATTTAGAAAAAAGATTTGAAAAGGAACCTAATTTGAAGAAGGGGTATGAATTGTTTTTGGAAGATTATGAAGCCTTAGAACATATGAAGAAGATTGATGAATGTTTTGACAACAATGTTTTAAAAGGTTGTTTTTATTATTTACCTCACCATCCAGTGGTTAGATCAGATAGCTTGACCACGAAGCTAAGGGTAGTCTTTGACGCCTCGGCAAAAACTTCGTCAGGGTTATCACTTAATGATATTTTGATGGTAGGGCCTAAAATTCACAGTGATTTGTTTGATATGGTCTTGAGATTTCGTTTTTACCCGATTGTGTTGTCAGCAGACATTACTATGATGTACAGACAGATTAATATAAAAGAAGAGGATCGAAGGTATCAAAGAATTTTATGGAGAGATGCAAATCAAGATGTAATAACATATGAGTTAACTACTGTCACATATGGGACGGCCAGTGCACCATTTTTGGCGACAAGGTGTCTTAAACAATTGGCTATGGACGAGGAAAATAACTATAAGGAAGCAGCTCGTATGTTAAAAAATGACTTTTATATGGATGACTTGCTGACAGGAGTAAATAATGCAGAGGAAGCCAGCTTGATGACAAAACAACTAACAGAACTGCTGGAAAAAGGAAAATTTAAGTTAAGAAAATGGAGATCAAATTGTACTTTAGATATTGAAAATGAAGAGCAAGACCCACTATTGATTTTGGACAAGGAGACGACAAGGAAAACGTTAGGATTATATTGCAATGCAAAACAGGACAATTTGCAGTTTTCCGTAAAGTTAGAAAATGATGATCACATAACGAAACGATTAATATTGAGAAAAATTGCGAAGATTTTCGACCCATTAGGATTACTTGGACCTGTTGTAGTAACAGCGAAAATATTTATGCAGAAGCTATGGTTAGAAAAATTGAGTTGGGATGAACCGATTTGTGACAATTTAGGAAAGTTATGGATTGATTATTATAAACATTTAGATGCAATTGATAATCTGAAGATACCGAGAAGAATTCATTTTGGAAAAATAGAAGATGCATTTGATATCATGGCATTTTGTGATGCGTCGGAAAATGTTTTTGGAACTTGTTTTTACGTTAAAAATATTAACAGTGCTCCTGAAGATTCGGCAAGATTACTTTGCTCGAAATCCAAGGTAGCACCATTGAAAACTTTGTCATTGCCAAGACTTGAACTTAATGGTGCTCATTTATTGTGTAAATTATTAATGAATGTTCAAAGAGCTTTGGGTTCAAGAATTAGGAATATCTATTGTTTTACGGATTCAATGATTGTTTTAGCATGGATTAGAACTGAACCAAATGTATTAAAAACTTATGTTTCTTATAGAGTTGCCGCTATTCAACGAATCACTAAAGCAACCGATTGGTATCATGTTCCATCTAAAATGAATCCTGCAGATTTGTTATCAAGGGGATGTTTAGCCACAAAGTTAATTGATGTTAAACTGTGGTGGGACGGTCCGCAATTTTTAAACAGTAACCAGTTTCAGGATGAAATATATATTAAAGCAAGATTTGAAATTTCCAGATATATTGGAGAGAAAAAATATTACTCTGATGGTAACTGAAAATAACATAATTTCTGTTTCGGTAGAAAGTTTTTCGAAATATTTGAAGCTGAAAAGGGTTATTGCTTATACATTTAGATTTTATCACAATTGTAAAAATAATTCTAATCGACAAGTTGGCGCACTTACCATAGAAGAAATTCAGAATGCATCTAAAATTATTATCCAATTGGTTCAGAGGCAAATATTTTTCAACGAAATTAAAGATTTACAGGATGGAAAACATATAAACAAGAAAAGGAAATTATTGAATTTGAATCCATTTCTAGATGAAGAAGGTTTTCTTCGCGTGGGAGGGAGAATTGTAAAAGCGACAATTCCGGACGATCATAAGCATCCTATTATTCTACCAAAGCATAGGATAAGTTGGTTGATTCTTACAGAATACCACATCCAATTACATCATGCCGGAGTGGATGTAATATTAGCAAGCGTACGAACAAGGTTTTGGCCAATTGGAGGACGGAGTTTTACTAAAAGAATTATTAAGTCATGCTTAAAATGCTATCGAACTCGTCCGCAATCTTTAGACCAATTAATGGGAAATCTGCCATACTTTAGAATAGAACCAACAGACAGACCATTTTTACACACTGGAGTTGACTTTGCCGGTCCAATTAATATAAAAGAGAGTAAGAGAAGAGGCAGGCCAATAACTAGTAAAGCATACATAGCAGTTTTTGTATGTCTTGTAACTAGGGCTGTCCATTTAGAATGTGTTACCGAATTATCAACTCAAGCATTTTTGGCTGCTCTAAGACGATTTACGGCACGGAGGGGACTATGTTCAATTATTTGCTCTGATAACGGAACCAATTTTGTTGGCGCAAATAACGAACTAAAGCAAATATGCGATTTTCTATACGTACACAAGGATGCGATCATAACTGATGCAACTACTCATCAAATTAATTGGAAATGTATACCACCTCGATCACCTCATTTTGGAGGATTGCATGAGGCAGCGGTCAAATGTTTTAAACGCCATTTTTATAAGGTTACCCAAGGTATTCTATTAACGTTCGAAGAATGTAGTACTCTATTAGCTGAAATTGAAGTTTGTTTGAATTCTAGACCCCTTATCAGAATTTCAGACGATCCAAATGATATGTCCGCTCTTACTCCATCCCATTTCCTAATTGGAGACACACATATGCTTCCATTGGAGTACAATTTATTGGAAAGACCAGTAAACTTATTGAAGCGTTGGCAACATCTTCAAAGGGTCCGTCAGCACTTTTGGCAGCGTTGGCAGAGAGAATATTTACATCAGTTGCAAACCAGGTCCAAGTGGAATGTTACCAACGATAATCCCAGTATAGGCGATTTAGTCCTATTAGTTGAAGACAATTTACCACCTCTGCGTTGGACGATGGGACGAATCATCGAGCTGCATCCAGGTGACGACGGTTTCGTGCGGGTTGTTAGTGTTCGCACAAAAGACAGTGTTTTTAAACGCGCGATAACGAAAATTTGTTTATTGCCAAAATTTGACACGACATGAACGGTGTTCACTGTTAATCGTATATGACCTTGTAATTTATAATTTCGAACGTAGTTCAAGGCGGGCGGAATGTTACCAATTTTGAGTTGTGTTTAATCAAGTAATCAATTTTTGTTGTTGCTAAGAGAAGTTGTATTTTTGTAAAAATGACAATATAATAAATATAGACAATTCTACTCGTTTGACACACATCGTGGCTTTTTTCTATTACAATTTATACAGTCCACACGATTTAGACAACATAATAAGTTAATTTTCCCACGGTTTCCTGCCCTGAAACCAATTTTCCCGTGTTTATTGAAACCTCCTATATAACGCCTATAAAGATTAGCTACACAAAATCACACATTTTCTCTAAATATTTTTTTTCTTGTCGCGATGCATTATATTTTGAAGCGCGAGCACTACACTATAGAATATCGTTGTACAAAGCAGATCATAAATAGGTTTTTCGAAAATAGTGATTTTTATTTTTTAAGTGAACCTTGTAGTCGAAATGTTAAACTTTAATAATCAACTTAAGTTTGTTTTATTTCTATATGTAGTAAATAATTTTAAAAAAAATATTAAATATTTGTTCGACTACGCGTATTCCGGCTAATTTGTTCGTAACTTTTAATGACTCCTACGGCCTACTATAAAATTTTGGTATAAAACCTGTATAATGCAATACTTTTCCGATTAGTGGAGAACTCAAAACAGATACTAATAATTAATTTCATGGTTGTGTCTCGATAATAAACGTCAGATTATCCGACTCGGTCAATTTCAGGGTTTCCTTAGTTTCGGCTAGAGTTTTATCAGTTAGCAACGTTTATGCTATAGAATGTATGCCTATGTATTCAGTTAAAACATACGTAAAAAATCGGGTGGCAGAAACGTGCGGTCCTTGAAGTTATAAGCAAAAAATAATACGATCGAAAATATTATTTTTGTTTTCTGTTTGTGTCGGCCAATTTCAATTGAATTTCTCCAATTGACTCCAGAAAAAAAATAAAGTTGTTGTGAACAATATACAAAGCCAGATTTATACTTTCAGCCCATAAATAATTAGGTAATAAAAAAGGTAAAGAAGTACAAGTTAATCATGATCTGCTCCTCACAGTGATAGATAGAAAAGTTGCCCAAGTGATACAACTTCAAGTTCCACGTGTACTATTTGTGTGCCAATTTACGACAAATGAATGATTTGGATAAAGTAGTAGCAAGACCCGAAAATGAAAGTGTATTTCGCTATGGGTTATCAACGCTGCTTGTCTGGATACGTTGCATGGAGATGATTTTACATATTTCCTATAATCTTTCTTGCGGAACTGATCAGCTACTACTGAAGAAAATAAGCGATTGAAACAAGAAAAAACCTGGATTCAAAGACAGTTTCGGGAACAGATTGGTTTGATAATTGATAAGCCAAAGCAAGTGAGGGGCAAAGCAAATTCGAAATCAGCGACCTCAAAAACTCCTATAAACTAACTTTCAGCCAAATAAACAAATTTTTTAGTTAAAAGTCGGCCATATTGGATCCGCCATTTTGTTTTTCTTTTCAATAATATGAAATTCGAAATCAGCTATCTCGAAGACCCCTATACACCAATTTTATAAAAATTTAAATACAACTAAGCCTATGTTTAGGTCGACGGAAACCGCGCGGATTTTCTTTGTCGGCATCGACCGCTGCCGGGTGCCGACAAAGGAACCGCGCGGATATCCGCGCGGTTTCCGTCGACCTAAACGTAGGCTAAGGGTTTTGACCACGTTTTCGGTCTTTTTTCCACTGTGCGCCGCCGGAGCGGCGAAGCCGCCTGAGAATAGTTCGTGTTTGCTCCGACTATTTGACAATGAATGCATGTGACGTCATAGCGCTGGTAACATTGAAAGATAGGGATTGAGCAATCCTTGTAAGAATTTATTATTCTTGGTGAACAGCGCTACAAACAACGCGATCTATCCGAAAACGCTGAACTATGGAATTCCCACTCTTCGTTCAAACGCACAAAAATCGTCTTACTCTAACTAAAATCATTTTATGATAGGTGATTTCACTACGCATTGTATGAAATAATGATTTATAAATCCAAAAACAAAATTGTAAGTTATTGTCGATTGTTCAATTCTGACCAATTTTCGCTATGTATTCTCTTTTTAGTTATTGTTGTAGTCTTCGTATGCTGTAGCCACATTCAATTAATATGCTTTGAGTGCAAAAAAACTTAAAATTAGAAACAAAATTAATAGATATGTAAGAAGAACCGATACCCCATTTACTAAAATTTTAAGGGTACGTTCAGCTGTCCGTTTTGACATCCCTAAGCGCTTAAAGAAGGTAACAGAACGCACCCAATGAATTCAACATGACAGTAAAAATACTATGTCCTCGCCCCGCAAATGCCTGTCGGAGGCGTCGGCGCCAGCTTTGGTGCATACGGGTTTACCGGCCTTGAACCTCAACTACCAATTACCAACTGTTACCACAGAATAGTATAACCAGAACATTTACTCGCTTTTGCGGGGAAATGTGCGCATATCGCCGCGCGTATGTATCCGCCATATTTTGGTGTTGACGATTGAGTAACCAATCAGCGTAAAGAAGTTAAGACATATAGATATTATTCGTTTGGTTGAACGTAATTTGTACTGAATGCGTACCAAAAAGCGATCAACTCAACTTGGAGATATCACATTTCAATTTTACCGCTACAAAGGATCGTTCTATTTCAGTCACTCTGTCTATTGCTGTTCTTGTTCAACGGTGATTTTGACGGATAGGTACAGAGCCGTACTCAGACATTATTGATTTTGTGGCGATACTACACAAGTTGTAAAAAGTTACTGCGTTGATAGTGATACTAAACAAGACAGGAGTCAGGACAATATATTAGATAGTTTAGCGTTAGTGTAGGCATGGGCGCCGACTTTTGAAAATGTCAATGGGTGCACTGTTAGAACGGAAATATTAAAAAAATTTTAAGCACTCAAAAAATATTAAACAGTAACTTTATTCCACGTAGTTAAATACAAAATAATTTACCCTAATTAAAAAAAATTGCACATTGCCATAAGCTGTTTTTTTATGGCTGATTGATAGTTCTCCTCAGCAACGTGGCAGAACATGGAACGTATTCCGTCTTAGGGATGAACAGTCGATGAATTCGTTCGCAACATTGTCGATATTCAATGCACATGTTTCGTCTTTGTGCACATGTAAAATAGCTAAATGGTTCAATCTCTCTTGCCCCATGGTCTGCCGAATATAAGTTTTCAGTCTACGTAGGAGAATGAAGAGAATGAATGAACAGCTGTACAAGTTGATGTGGGAACTGTCGCTAAACAAATTACGAAACGTTTAAATTCACTCAACATTTTACGGGTCGCCTGGCTGTCGTGTCGAGTTCGAAAGAAGTTCAAAATATCATTGAAATTGTCAATTTTATAAGCTTCCTGCTTAACGATGTCAAGGAACATATCACGGTGTAGCTTTAGGCGCCCTTCATCAAAATCGTTCAAGTAGAACCTGCTGACGGTTGTGACATCTTCGCTTGCTGTTGCAAACCGCTCCATGGACGTTAAATGATTCAATGTGTCGGACTGAAATCTAGTATTCAGGCTCATCAGCGTCTTGTCAATCACTTCGTAAAAAATCTGACGATATTTATCTTTAGGCGTATCAAAGTGATGGGCTGTTGATGAGTCATCTAGACGCCGAGGAAGTTTTCTTTTTCGAGACAAAACTGGTGGCTCGATCTCGAATTTCGCACATCTCTTGAACGTGTCTTCCCATAAAAAATCAAAATCATCTTCCCTCTGTTGTTGAAGGGACTTTTTAAGGAGTCAACACTGACTAACATTTTGCAAGTGGAGCGAGGTTTTCTGAAGATGCGAGTTCAATGTTTCTATCCGCGCAAAAACTTTTATCATCAGTAGTAAAAGGAAAACGTTCTCAAACTTCAGTATTTGCTTTAGAAAACCGCTTGCCTTAGCCCCAGGTTCTCCTCTTTCTTTGCACATTTTGTTGAGAAATATTACCAACTCCTCATAATTGGCTTGAACTATTCGCAATGAGATTATGCGCAGACACCATTTCGTTGGACAGAATGGGCGCAGCCGGTTTACATCTGTTATATGACCGATTGAATCGTCGTAGTCTTTCTGCAGTGCGTTGAAGCATGATAATCTCTTGGGAGAATTTCTGACAAACCCTATAAGCTCTTTCATGACTGTTAGATAATCTCTAACCAGAGGAATGCCTTGCATAGAGTCTTGTACTACCAAGTTCAGTCGATGAGCGGTACAATGCACAAAGATAGCTCGGGGTTCATCGTTCTTCAATCTGCTTTGAAGACCAGAAGTTTTCCCACTTACGCTATTTGCACCATCATAACATTGCCCTCTGCATCTGTCGATATTTAACGCGAATCTTGATAGAACATCCTTTACTATGTTATATAGAGTTTCGGCATTGGTTTCCGAAGTTTCATAAAATCCCATAAAATATTCGTTAACGGTCAAATTTTCGTCAACTCTTCGAAAGCAAATGGAAACTTGTTCCTTCACAGAAATGTCAGCGGTTTCATCTATCATGATAGAGTAAAATTCTGACGATTTGATTTTGTTCAAAAGAGACCTTTGGACAGTTTTGCCATGAGAGATATCACTTCATTCAAAATATCGTGCGATAGCCATTTATAGTTGGTTTTACCCAACCAAGATTTCAGAACAGAATTGTGTTCTGCTCTCAAGAGAAGTAATTGCCTGATATTTGACCTTTCGTCAGTGTGTCCTCTTATCGCAAGCCCTTACTGTACCAAAAACCTCAGCGAGGTTATAATCGTGAGCAGTGCATTTCTGGCTTCTTTCATTTCTACCATTTTGGCATCATTTAGCGACTTTGAGACATTTGTGCCTGCGTCTATGGATTTAACAGCCAAGGAACAAGCTCGATGTACCGAACTCCTCTCATGTACTCGAAACCGTTCAAGAGCTTTTCACCAACTATTGAAGCCATCGGTTACGAATGCATCCACTGATTTTTTTTTTCTGGAGCAGATAGCTTGGGCAACGGTGCTTTAATTACGTTGACAGCTTTACAACATATTTTGCAAAAGATTTTTCCATTTTCGTGTTGGATACATGGTCCGCCGACCATGTATGTATAACCACACCAGTCGTGGAAAAGTTTTGTAAAGAATTTCAGAAGCACGAATATAGCTTTTTAAAAGCTTTTCATCTTTAAGTACCTGAATTGAAGTCTCCGTTATGTTTTGTATCCGTGTTTAACCTTATGTCGAACGGCTTCACTATTGACGTTGATGCAGCAGCTTGACAGTGAGTTTGGAGGTTGTTTAGAAATGTTTTTTAAAATGTTTTTTGTGAAATTTGTTTGAAGTTTCCTACCCCAGGCGCACATAATTCTAACGACTCTTATGTATTTTAGCTTTCACCACTGATGATGCCCTTAATCGAAAGGGCGAAACCGGTCTGATTTAAATAAATAAACCATTTAGTTGCAAAAAAGAGGTGTTTTACTTTACATGTAAATCAATAATTGAGGAACCGAAAATCGGGATATCGTCGTCCCGCCTTAGAGCTAAGCGGGACGCGGGACAAAGTAATGTAAAATCGGGACGTCCGTCGTGCCAGAATAGGGACGCCTAACAGGCTAACAGCCCTATCTTAACCTTGCAATATAGATAATACGAATAAAAACTATGGTATACCAAAACTATTTATTACTTACCAACTCAAGTATCACTTTTTATGGACCTGGGTCCTGTACCATTACACGGTGGGGCGACGTATGAACTTTAATGTAAATCAGACAGCGTACGGCGAGGGTAACACACGGTCACTAACGGGTAAAGTACATTCGAAAGTCTCGAAACTATCGTATTATTGTTGAGTTCCGATTCGACCCGATGCATGTCCGATCTTCACATGCAATAAGCGACTACGGCTCGCGTAGTGGGAGCAGAAAAATATATGTATGTTTTTGCCTCGCGTTTTTTGCTTGGCTGTACCTTGAGTGTTGAGCATGGAGTAAGGATTAGAATGGTGTGCGCAAAACTCTGCGCATTACCTTAAAATATGCCTCAAATCCGGCTGGAAGGGATCTCATGCCAACCCGAAAAAGTAAAATATTGTCCCCTTCGTTAGAATGTCTAAACATGAATAAATTAACTGTTTTGTTTGTTCTTGGTTTGTGTTTGTTCATAGGTTGATGTAATTATAGATAATGTGCTTAAAACCAAAACTCACATCCCATACTTAATTTTCAGGGCTGAGAATACCAACCCCGAAAAGTAATTTTTTTTAAACACGTGTTCTATTTATTCCAATTAATTCAAATGCAATCTAGAGTGTCTACAGTTTGGTTTGTTTGATAATTTCGTATCTATATCAAGTGAATTATTCTTGCCTTGCTTTGTGTTTACCAAGAGAGAGCCCCCTTACTTTACACTTTAGGTTATTAGTTTATTAAGTATAATAGATCAGTTTTTATTTTATTTTTAAGTCAACATTTAGATAACTTAGTTTTAGATTTTTGGTTAGATTTTATAGGTTATTTAATAAGTATTATAAGTTTATTTTACGGTCATTATTTACAATGAAGCATTGCATTGTAAGTGGTTGCCAATACAACATAGACAATTTAGTGACAAATGTGTCCCTACATATGTTCCCGAAAGATCCAATAGTGCTAGAAGCCTGGGTACGTAACATTGGACGCACCGATTTACTTCCGAAGCATGGTAAGTTACGCTGACGATTATTATAATGTTTTATTGCTATAATATTTAATATAAATTCTATTTCAGTAATAGATACTATATGTATTTTATTATATTATATTTTTATAGCACGAGTATGTTCGGTGCATTTTTCGGAAAAATCTTTTCAACAACCACGAAAAAAAAAAAAATGCACACAGTGGAAGTGTCAGCAAATTACGAAGACTTGTTCCGCATGCTGTACCGACGTTGCTGTTGCATGCTACACCCGTTACCCCTTACGTACCTTTTGTAATTCGGCGAGAGTTTCCATTGCTCATTGCCAAACCAGGCAACAGCAAAGATGGAAAACTAATTACTGATCCAACGACTTACAATGCTCCGGCATCCAGCGGCATCAACAGATATTCAGCGATCAGTCAGCTCGATATAATCGATGAATCATTGGATGATGTAGGTGCAGATCCGTGCAATGTGACTGCCAGCAGTGTAAACTATTGGAAATCAATTCCAAAATTGCCTTGACCAGCAAATGAAAAGTTGGACCACATTCGTTTTTGTGCACTATTCTGTATAGACTAAGCAACTTAAAACTATGATAAGACAAAACAAAAAACCACTGGGATGTCAACATTGAACTGTGAAACCTTGGCAATCTCATCGGATTCATCCGCCAATTGCTGATAATGATAATAATAAGCTGAAGCATAGTCTGTCATGGAAAGTGATAGTTTTGAAGGGATGGTTGTGTGTTCTCAAAAAATAACACAAATTATGTTAAGCTTGTTGATTTGTACCTTATTAATTGTAGTATTTAATAAACATTTTTTCCTTAAAGTAATCTATCTCTTCTTAATATCAATGTTTATATCTTTCTTTATTACTTTATTAGTAATTTTTTCACATATTCGAAAACTTCAGTTACCTCCGAAGAAGCGAGCAACATAATTCGCCAAACGTCAACATTTACTACTTTTCACACAACCCGGAAGTAATTAAATTTAATTCATTTTTTAAACTGTTTCTTATTTCAATAACGTGAAATGTTCCAGTTAATCATTATTTGGCTTATTCATAATTTGTAAAAAGTTTTAAGCTCAGTTCCATGATATATGTATACGAGATTACGTTTTGTCATAATTATAATAATCTTAAGTTTTAACGTTAAAATATTACACTGTGATAAAACGACATACAAAATAAGATGTAAAAATTTCAAAATAAAAAACAAAATGGTTACTAAAGTGTGTATTTGTGAAAAGCATAGACATTTAACAGTACATATAGTGTGCAGAAACATTGGATATTGTTCGTTTTCAACGTAAGTATACGCCTTGGTGTCTTTTTGAATATACTTTTGTTGCTTTTATACGGACCATTAAAAAATACTATAGACATATTCATCTATAAGAGGCAATTAAATGCCACGATAAGCCAACCCAAATGAAACTCTTATGCCATTTTTGGGACTTGACCTGCAAATAAATAAGTTATATGTATAATAATAGCTGCGTTCGGATATTGTACACCGTTACACTTTTTACACCCAATAACATGTGTCATTTGGACGGTGTACCCGGTGTCAACGGAGTACAATATCCGAACGCAACTAATAGAAAGTTTTATTTTTACTAACCTCTCAATTGTGGGGTGTTTCCTCTACTACGAAATTATCAACATTTGAATACCTTATATGTTCAAATTTCGGATAAACGTACTGCAGTCCTAGATTTGTTTTGTTTAAAAACTTGTGGGTGATAACATTGTTAAAATATGTACCAAAACGTCTCGGTAATCTTTGCACTCTGGAATTATACATACTAAAGTTGGGATGCTCAATTTTTTTATACGTTCTAGTAGTTCATATGTTTGGGGTATGTTTGTACTCCGTATGCATCTTTTGAACAGATTTTCTTTTAAAGCCCAGCGGGATAATTTTGCACGAAGGACTACGTTGGTTCTACAAACTAGAGCATGAATTTGTTATCCACCAACGCTACAGCAAATTTTCTTGTGACTATTGTCAAATGGTTTCACATCTACGAATAAAATCATTTTAATTAAATGTATAATGTTACTTAATTTTCCAATACGTTCGAAAGGCCAGCGTTTGTAGGCGGTCACAACGTTCACAAATCACAATTTCTATGGTTCACAACAGATAACAAAATTTAATTTTTTGGGGGTTGGTGTTCTCAGCCCTGAAAATTAAGTATGGAATCTGAGTTTTAAGCACATTATCTATAATTACATCAACCTATGAACAAACACAAACCAAGAACAAACAACACAGTTAATTTGTACATGTTTAGACATTCGCACGAAAGGGACAATATTTTACTTTTTCGTGGTGGCATGACGGTAATTGTTAGCGTAATTCTCGAGGAATGCGCAGAGTTCTGCGCACACCATTCTAATCCTTACTCCATGGTGTTGAGTCACAGAGTAGATACAAAGTATCTATTGTATCTATTCTGTGGTACTGGGCGCGCGCGTAAAACATTTTTAGAAATACAAAAGTTGGTTTTTGTTACGATTGTTACGAAAATGTTCTCGTATACTTGCGCTTGCAGACTTGCATTAGAATTTTCAATGGGTGCTCCGCACCCATTGGACAATTTCAATGGGTGCTGGCGCCCCGATGCACCCATGTAGTCGGCGCCCATGAGTGTAGCTGTGATAATGGAAAAAGCAGGAGGTTACGTATGTGCGGTAAAAGCATGCAAGAGCATGAAAAAGAGGGGAAACATGTCTTTTTTTCATTTCCAACGGACATTGATAGGTAAGTGTGTAATTTACGTTAATAAAATCTGACTATAAACATAATTTACTTTTTAGAGCACAAAGATGGGCATTATTGTGTGGGCGGAATGACTTACTTTCAAAACTGAACTCTTTACACAAATCGTATAAAGTGTGTGCAGGACATTTTGAACAAAACATGTTTTTGAATGATCTGCAAACTAGGTTAATGCCGAATGCTTTTCCTACTATTTTTCCTAGTCTGGAGGGACCGTCAAAATTATTTGACCACACATATCCAGTATTCAATCTACCTCTAATGGAAGTGGATGCCGGTGCAACACCAGGTATAGTTCAGTTCGAGCACTGTTTCTTTGTCACTCGTACCTAAATCGCTAGTGCCCGTTTGTCCAATATTTTCTAAGCTAGACTTAACTTCAGCTTTGAGCCGCCATTTTTATATGATTAACTTAAGTCGATCTTGAACGGCAGCTCGGTTTATGCTATTCTGTGCTGTTACTAACGAAATATAATATACGTCCAAATGTAGAAAACTACCAATTTAACGCCATCTGTTACCCTGGAGCGGTACTAATCCCAAATATGCAAGCCCTACAAAAGTGCAGACCCGGTGCAGGCAACAGTAATGTCAGGTTGGCTACAATTGGTACTTTTATACTTATACCACATCAGTGTTGCCAGATTAGGGATTTTTCCTAGTTCTAGGGATAAATTGTAGAAATTGAAAAAGGGGAATTTTACTGATTATTTAGGGAATTTTTAATATATAGGGAATATTCCAATCATCGTAATCAATTTTACATACATGTGGACGAAGTCTTCAACTTCGCCGCCCATGTAAAACCAACAACAAAACACCAACCCAACTCATCATAATCTATTTTAATTGTCGATTTTACATACATCTAGGGAATTTTGGTACTAACCGCTAGGGAGTTAAATTTCAGCCATCTGGCAACACTGTACCACATGTCAGTTTTTCGAGTTGTTTACGAATCGTCAAAGTAGCGCACAGTATATCGAATTAGCAAATCATAATTAACCGAAGAAGTTGGGCTTTATCACGTAATTGTAAAATGGACGTAGATTCAGAACCTGTGGTATCTAGGGCCACTGATAATGAATCTGAAGAAGACATTACGAAGGAGGAAAAGGTAGGCTTTACTGGTACACGTAGCTACGTGAGCAAAGCTAATTTTGGCACCTTCGATATGGTGTAGGGTAGAGATGTAAAGATAGAAATCATTTTGGAACCATCACTTTATAGCAACGGCTTGAATTTTGAGCATCAATTAAGTGCTTAGTGCTTGGTTAGGTTTATTGCATAAAGTGTCTATACAATGCTCTTACGCTACCTATTACTTTATATTTTCCCATTATAGTATATTATAATACAAGTTTTATAAGACAAAAATTGGCGCACGAGTAGTTTTGGGCACGACGAGCGTAGCGAGGAGTGCCCAAATGGAACGAGTGCGCCAATACGTCTTATAAAACGAGTGTTATATACTATTTTTTCTACTTTGCGACTTTAAATTCACATACATTTCGAAAATTGCGGTTGTCATCTTACAATCTAGAGTAGTTTCATATTCAACAGTTGGTAGTTGTACTAAAATTCACAAATACGATTGACGCGAGCCAATAGCGATTGAGATGTCAGCCAGATGTCAGCCTTATTTGACACTTAACGTCAATATCATCAGTCGTGGAAAACTAAAAGTTACCAAATGTTTGTGACCTAGTGTTTTCATAACGACACCGAAACCGGTTTCGTTATGAGTTCATAACGAACGCAAAGTAGAAAAACGAATTTTTAATGTTTGATTTGTAGGACCGTATAAAAAAAGAAGTTTCTAACATGAGTTTTGAAGATCTACAGAAATTAAAACAGGAGATTGGAGCAAAAGTATACAATGAAACTATATTTGGTATGGAACGTAAACCAAGAAACCAATTCAAAAGAGTAAACAAAAACCGACCTAGAGAGATGAGCTCGAAGATACGTGTGAAGGCTAAAAAGAACTCACCTTCCCTTAAAATGCCAGTCGTTAGAGATCCTCGGTTTGATCCATTATGCGGAAATTATGACGAGAAAATTTTCAAATCTGACTACTCATTTTTGAAAAAATTGAAAAAGAAAGAACGGGATCAGTTGGAAAAGGAATATCATGACACCGAAGACACAAGCCGTAAACATAAAATTAAACTACTTATGCAACGATTGGTAAGAATATTTAATATCATTTTATCCCTTGTACGGCGGTATTATCAACACAAACATTAAATTGCTAACTGTAAGATTAAATTAGGTTAACTTTTAAATTTTATTTTACGGTGACATCAAAGTGCAAGTTATAGTCATAACTACAACTTTAATCATAGTTATTCAAAGGGTGGGTTTTTCAATTGCAGTTTAGCAGAGTTTAACTTACCCTCTCGTTAGGCTCCATATACGCGCTATGTCAAGCCTAACGATACTTTGCTTAAACTCTGCTAAACCGCAATTGAAAAACCCACCCTAAGCATTACTTTTTACTTTATCATACGCAGTATGTTAAAGTATCGTAATCGTGCCGAAAAAAAATTGAGATTTTATCAGAAATAGGTATTTTTGGGTCCCCTGAACATTTTTGACCAAGGTACAAAAAAATGTCTGTAGGTGTGTGAGTGTACCCGATTTTTGTGGCGACAATTTCGGAGAAACTATTAAAGGTATCGGGACGAAAGTTTATATTTAGAAGTTTCATGACCAAACTTAGAGCTGAAAACCTTTTGGTTCAAAAGGGTCCAAAGGAACTGGATGTTTTCTCTAAGCATTTTGCAAATGAGCCGCCATTTCTGTAATTTCGTCAAAATAGTTAAATAATAAATTAAA
The DNA here is from genome assembly GCA_964023965.1 of Melinopterus prodromus. Taxonomy (NCBI): domain Eukaryota; kingdom Metazoa; phylum Arthropoda; class Insecta; order Coleoptera; family Scarabaeidae; genus Melinopterus; species Melinopterus prodromus. The sequence goes on along the minus strand of OZ030391.1, from coordinate 33,807,535 downwards.
GTAGAGGAAATTTTGTATAATTTATTATAAATTTTAAATAAAGTTTTTGGTAAAATTAATAGTTTAGCTGTAGGAGCAAATTCTATTTGACCGAGATCGTGTCTGCATTAATATAAAGTTAGCCAGGATTTGACAGATATTTTTATTCTAATGACAGTAGGTAGTGTCAGTAGGTAGTGTTGATCTACGTTCTCGGTCAAATGTTATGAGCCTAGTTGCATTTAAGAGAGAGTACAGGAGACTGTTGTTGAATGAGCAATGCATTGACTCGTAGTCCAACCTATGGAATTATTGTTGTTACTTTTTATGTAGCTTTTCCGTGTTGATATTGTTGTAAGTGTTCTAAACGTATAATGTGTAGGTTGGGGTGGAAGAACGGATACTCTTTGCAAGGATCCGAACCCCCTCCTTTTAACTTCACCTAATGGGTACAATATTATTAATATTTAAATAAGTATGATTTGTAATGTGGTGAAGTTAATAAAGGCTTTATTTATTTATTTATTTATTTATTTAAACGCTGGTTTTTTGACAATACCTACTGTCAATATCTGTCAAATCCTGGCTAACTCGTTTTATTTTAATGCAGACATGATCGATCTCGATCAAATAGAATCTCATGCAGCTAAACTATTAATTTTATATATTGTAAGATAAAGTCATGTGCCTGGCCACATCAGATTTTTTTAAATGTGAAACTGTAACTGGGAGTTAGCATTGACCTAGGCAATGTGACATGACAATCATGACATTTCCATATAGCCCGATTGACACTGTTTGCAATTATATTGTCTAACACAGTGGTGTCCAAACTTCTCCCGCTATCCTTCTCTCGCTCATGGGCGTGCCATAACTTTACTCCGCTCAATGTGGCCCACGGGCCGTAGTTTGGACACCACTGGTCTAACACATTATCTAGGCTATTTGCTAATCATATCTAATTCATTTAGTTTTGTCATATTGGCTACACTGCATTATCTATTGCCAACCGTGCCCAAACCGATAGGTGCTTAAGTATGAGTTTATTGAGCATTGATAATCGCAATATATATCTAACTGGGAGTTACCATCAAGTCAGAGTTAGTTAACTACCAGTTATAACTCTATCCTTGATAATACCACCCTTAATTTGAAGAGGTAGATATATCTAGACTAAACACCATACCCAGTATAGACGTAGTCGGCTGTAGAATTAATATTTCATTTGCATCGTTTCATGTACTGGTTGTTTATGTTCCCCCTAATGTAAGTGTTCATGATTTTGAGATGTTCCTGGAACAGTTTGAATTGCTTCTCTGTAATATGTCTAATGTACTTGTAATGGGTGACTTCAATGTACCACTTTTCAACAGCGAAAATATCAGCAACTCAAAATCCCGTATTATGAACAATTGTATGGAATTATTAGACTTTAAGCAGGTGAATAATGTAATTAACACTAGCGGGCGCTTATTAGATTTAATTTTGACAAATATGATGTGTGAGGTTACACGGAATACCATCCCGATGCTACCCATTGATCTGTACCATCCCGCGCTCTCGATTGATTTATCCGTGACGCATACTCATCTTCCGACGTTTAAAGCACATTCAGCGAATCAACAATACAATTTCAGAAAAGCAAACTTTCCTGAGTTATATACGGCTCTATTAAATCTGGATTGGTCGTTCTTGGATGGATACGCTGATGTCAACCGGGCTTGCTCGGCATTTTACGATGCTCTTTACTCAGCTTTTGATCTGTACGTACCCCGCTCTAGAGGTAAAAAATCCGATTTTCCTGTATGGTATACTCCGGAGATAATCCGCGGTCTAAGACTGAAAAACCAATACCACGCCAACTACAAGAAGCATGGCAATCTTACAGTCCTTGAAAACTTTCGCAGAGTGAGAGCCCAGGTGAAGTTGCGGGTGAGGGCGGCGTACGACGCATATCTGAGTAGTGTGGAGAGCTCCATCACTTCGGATCCTAAATTTTTTTGGTCATACATTCATAATAAGAAACAATCCTCAAGAATTCCTGGAAAGATGAGAAGCGGTGACGTCACCTTGGAGGATCCAGACGCAATTGTGAATGCATTTGCAGACTATTTTGGGTCTGTATATTTACCATCCGATGATACTGTGCTGGACCATGGGTATAATGTTAGCAATGTGCCCATTATCAATGTGGAAGTGTTGTCCTGCGACACTGTGAGGAGGTCTATACTCAGGCTATCTAATAAAATGACGGCTGGTCATGACCAGGTCCCAAGCTTTTTGTTGAGGGACTGTGTTGATGTATTCACCAAACCGCTGACATCTCTATTCAATTTATCTCTGAGTACATCAACTTTTCCCGCTGTATGGAAACTGTCACGCATATGCCCCGTCCTCAAGAGCGGCGATCCGAGTGTTATCGCCAATTATAGGCCTATCACAATCTTGCCGAATTTTGCCAAGGTCCTCGAAATGTCGCTGCATAGTCACATCTACCCGTCTGTATCAGGCTACATCTCTCCCCACCAACATGGATTTGTCGAAGGGCGTTCAACTGTTACCAACCTCGCATATTTTACACAGTATACCGCGGAGATCTTGGATGGGCGAGGACAGGTAGACGTCATCTACACTGATTTTGCCAAGGCTTTCGACAGGATCAGCCACTCTATACTTTTGAGGAAACTGAACCAGTACGGATTCAGCAGCTCACTGTCAGCATTTTTTCAATCCTACTTTGACTCCAGACAGCAGTACGTGCATTACAATGGGTTTGTTTCCCGTGGATTCCTGGCCGCATCTGGTGTACCGCAGGGCTCAAACTTGGGCCCCCTGCTTTTCTTGATCTTCATGGACGATTTGGCGTCGCGCATTGATTCTCACAAGGTGCTGTATGCAGATGACTTGAAAATTTTTACTTCCATTGAGAGCACTGATGATTGCCTGTACCTGCAGGAGCAGCTTGACCGTGTCGACGGTTGGTGTGTGGAGAACTGCCTGTCCCTGAATGCTTCCAAGTGCAGGGTTATGACGTTTACTAGAAGACAACATCCAATCGATTTTCATTACGAGATGAATGGCACAATACTAGCGCGCACCCCGCTGCTGCGTGACCTTGGTGTTACATTTGACGGCAGGATGACATTTGTGGAGCATATTAACACTATTGCCTCGTCCTCGAGAAGAATGCTTGGTTTTATCATTCGGAATTGTAGATCCTTCTCTAGTGTCGCTGCTTTAAAAGCATTATACTATGCGCTAGTGAGATCAAGACTTGAGTATGCGGCTTTGATTTGGTGCCCACTTTATGATGTCCATAAGTGTGCGCTCGAGGCTATTCAGAGAAAATTCGTGAAGTTTCTCTCGTTTCGTGTCGATGGGTATTATCCCCAGCGCGGTTGTGATCATGGATTATTGCTGTCGCGATTCGGAGTTCTGTCGTTGGAGTGTAGAAGATTTGTTATTAGCTTGTCGTTTTTGTATAAGCTTTTGCACAACGGGGTTGACAGCCCGCCGTTGCTCTCTCAGGTGTTGTTTTCGGTGCCGCGTGTATCCTCCCGTTCTGAGAATACTTTCTACTGTCCCCGCGCTAGAACCAATGTGTTGTTGAGGGCACCTGTGTTTGCCATGTGTAGTAACTACAACAAGTTGTCAAGTGCGTGCGATATTAATTGTACATCTCTGAAGCAACTCACTGCCATAGCTATTGATCATTTCGGCTGAGTTTTGTTTGATTGTATGCTTTTTCATTTTCTTTATATACGTGTGCAATGTGCATGAATTTGTTCTGTTATTTTTCTATGATTTTTTTATGCAAGAGTACTGCAATGTTGATTAGTGAACTTTATTACTTTTGCAATTAAACATATGTGTAATGTATTTTGTATGCTGGTTTATGAAAGATTGTCCTGTAACTGGAACTTCTGTTGGGCAATAAATGGATTATTATTATTATAATCTTACGTATTTGATTGAGATCAAGCCAGAAGGTCAATACCATAGCACAAAATTAGCCTTCTTGAAAGGTGTTTAAAGAAGTCCTTATAAGATGTGAAGAACATTATATTCCTGTAAAATAGAAGTTTTCAGTCGCTATAAGAAAAAAAAGAGTATGAGGTTCTAACATGTTCCGCTCAACTGTCATATTGCATCAAATGATCACAGGTATCTCATACCGTAACTCTTGCAGTTTGGTGCTTTACGCAGAAAACTCACTGATGCGATAAGCAACTATATATTTCTATAGAAACATAGACTGTCGGATATTGCTAGTCGTTTATGGCATCCGTCAGTTTTCTGCCTTACTTTTTAATATAAAATTTGCAGCTTTCTTCCGTTTGTTGTTGTTTTGATCCAATATCAAAGCTCTGTACATTGAGGAATTAGTAGAATGGTCTTCCCTTTATACACCGTGTTCTTACGTCCCTTTATAAGAAATATTATGTCCACTGCTATATTGCAAGGGCTTTCTTAAATATCTTTCAAGAAGCCATATCAACTTTATGCCGTGGGTACTAAGATCTCCTGGTTTTTCACCAGTTGAACATGTATGGGAAATAATGGGAAAGATAGTATGACTGTAGCGAACCCTCCATATTCACTGGAAACTCTCCAGTAATGATGGGCATTTATAAATCTTGTTCATCAAAGTTTTATTAACATTTCCATTGTTATAATGAATTTAATAGTTGAAAAATTATGAATCAATCAATCTGGTAAGCGTTTTTCCATTTGACCATGTAAGGAGCGATTTCCTGATTCTACTGATGTCTGTGCCATCCTCATTCTCATTAACGTTGTTGGGAAGTTTGAAATTTCAATGGCTTTTCTAATAAACATACGATTATAATTACACATTCTTCCCAACTTATTCGCGTCATCAAAGTCCACTCTGTGCCCCGACTCATGGCAGTGTTCGTGTCAAAAAACACTTTACCAGCAGTCACCTGGCAATTATCTTGCACAGTTTTCTTTTTAACGATAGCTCACTTTTTGCATTCACTGTCCTATGTATTAACAATAACCAAGAACACTGTGGCACAGTATAGAGAAACGCTATGCTATACAGTAGTCGCACTTCGGTCGAAAAGCATTGATTTCCATGAAGCAAAAGATACCCTCGCGCAGCCTCGGTGCGCATAAATCTTCTCCACACGTATATGTCCAATTCGTGGACCAAAACTTTTGACACGTGTGTAGTCACCATATGTTGTATTCCCAGACGGCTGCGCACAGAGGCTGCGCGGGTTCCGTTTTGCTTCATGAATTTGCCGGAGTGCGACTACTGCTTAGCATAGCGTTTCTCTATACTGTGACTGTGGTCAGAAGGACGCTCGATTAGAAATAACGAAAAAACAACAAATCAAAAATATTGAACTTGTTGTAATTATACTTTTAATCGTATTTTCAGGATAACCAAATTCGTGAACAGGAAAAACGAGAAGAAAATCAAACAAAATTGCAGACTGAGAAAAGGGATATAAGGCAAAAATTAAAGAAAGGAGACAAACCTATATTCAAGAAAAAATGTATGCTCTTATTATTATTAACTAAACAATCTTTAACTTTTTATTTCTGCAGCGGAGAAAAAACTGGACGATCTTATTAATCAGTATGAAGAGCTTCGAAGCAACAGTCAAGTACAGAAACATATATTAAGGAGATCAAAGAAATTAGCTAGTAAGGAAAAGAAGAGAAATGTAGTATAAGTTATTGAATAAATTGTTTATATTTTATATGTGATTGTTATTTACACATTAGTAACTCATTTAGGTCGATTATGTATAAAAAGTTACTAGCTTGGAAACACACTTGGAAACATGGATAAATTTCTTGGTAACGATATTGTTGCCAATAATTGTTACTAAGGAATTTAACGAGGTTTCCCAGTGGTTAGCTAGCAACTTTTTTACAGAATCGGTCCGATTATCTCATCACTCTTTAGGACAAATTTTTAAATTTTCTATTAAGCATAATATAACTATTCATAAACTCTCGATATAAAAGGTTACTTACCAAATATTTAAAAGCAATTTAGGGAACTCTTAAGCCTATATTCCACATAGGTAAAGGAATTATGAATTACAGGCTAAATATACCTATTTTACATGAAGGTATTCTTGCGACTGTATTTTAGAGTGTTGAGTTTTTGCACACAAAATTGTTGAATACATGTACGGATGATTTTGTATTTCTATATATAAATAGACATTGGAGTTAGGCCATTTATGATCGCTACAAGTAGATTGAGGAGGAGTAAAACTTCAACACATTGTACATGGGTGTGAAAATTCTTGAACTGCATGTTGCACACGGTTTGCAACCTACATTTTATTCATTAGGAGTATGTAATGCAAAATATCATGTGAAAGATGTTCGAAGATAACTGATTTATGGAAAAATTAATCAAAGATAATTTAGCGTCTATGTTTCTCACTTCAAGTGCAAACGAAATTAAATGGAAATCATTCCTAAAAATTGTATTAAACCCAATCTGATGCAACGTTTGCTAATGCAGATTTGTATAATATAGCGTATCTAAAAAAATTATGTTAATTTATTTTTCCATACATATGTAGATCTCTGGGTGACAGTGTTTTACAATTTGGAATATTAGTAACAGTTCTGTAATTTTGATTTTTAGGTACTTATTAAAAAACTTGCTTGGTGGGAAAAATACAGTAATGAGAATCAGTTAACGCATGCACCACCCGAAACCCGAGGCTTCAACAAAACCTCTGGCCTAATTCTTGCCGTACACGATGTTTTGCCGATTGGTGTAATTTTTTGACGATGTGGCCAAAGCCGAATGTTTGGCCTGACACTATTATCAATTGTACCCATTTTGAAACACATAAAGTATCAATTATTTGATTTAATAACATAATATCAAAACGTGACAGTTTTTCTTTCAACATTAAGTAACTCTACATAAAATATTTGTGTGGACCCTCCGGGAATTGTGGGTGGTACTCCGTGTTTTCCGTACCCCAATTCTGATGGAACTACCAATTTTCGCAGTTCTCCTATGCACATCCTAGAAAAACAAATCTTTCAATCAGCAATTATGAAAAAAGAACAAAATAATAACTTCCACAAGGTTTGGTAAGAAGGTTTGGCATATACAGTAAAGCGTCGATAATCCGAACTAATTGGGACCGAAGGTGGTTCGGATTAGCAAATATTGCAACTAATTAGTAGAAAATACGAGTATAGGATACAAAAGCAATATTTTTCTATAAATAGGAATCGACAAAAATGATTTTTCCCTCAGTTTTTAAGTGATTTTAGTCGATATAATTTCTTTTTAGGCGTTTGGATTAGCGAACGTTCGGATTATCCACGCTCTACTGTATATATAACACTGTTAATCCGTAATAATTTTTTATTTATTACTTTTAAAAGTGTTTTCAGTGTGAAATGAACTAAAATATTATTGACGTGCTGCTCAAATAATATAATAATTTACAACCAAACTTCATTCCGACTTTTAACATTGTTGGCCATGAATCCAAAAACACACTATGTAATTTAGTAAATTCATAATAGAAAGTAAATAGTACTAATTCACTTTAACAGAATAATAAATTACAATCAACAGTATGTACAATCAACGTATAAGTTTTCAATTTTATAGATAACATTTAAGAATTGAATTTCAAATTATTACACTAATTATTATAAACGTATTATAATTTCCTAAACAAAGTAAACAAACAGCACAGATGTTAAATGTTAACATGCGCTCCTGGAGTACATGTTTACAGGTTTAGTTATATAAAAAGTAAAGTCAATTGCATAAAATATCTATTATAATAGACAGTGCCGTAACGAGGGTATGAAGCGCCTGTGGCAAGTGTTAACTCGCGCCTCCGCGTAACACAGTAATGACAAAAACTTTAATGTTAATGAAAACTTAAATTTTTTCAAATGCAAGATAATAAATATTATCAGGCTGAGTTGCGGGTATATGCAATGTATTTGTCAAGGTACATATTTGTATATATTTGTAATTGTACCAAATTTAAACAAAGGTATGTTAAAATAATATAGTAAAAGCATAAAGCAGTTCAGCATATTTTATAAAGTAATTTTTCTCGCTTATTCATTTGCAAATACATCTATAATATTGTCATAATTTAATGTTTTGGCAATATCTTTTTCAATCGATATTATACACATGTTTGTCAATCGCTCTTGTCCAATAGAGGAACGAAGCTACGATTTTACAATTTTCAACTTGCTAAATGAACGTACGCAGGAAGCTGTTGTTACATGCATTGTTATAAAAATCCCTAATGCTTAGTTTAGATTTGGATATGTGTTTTGTAATGTTGTTCGTAATTTTTTTGTAAATTTGAAAACCGTCCATATCGCCTAAAGTTTCAAAAACTTCAACGGCTTGATATTTGAAACTCTCAATTTCATATATAAATTCGGATGCATCTAAGTCTCTATTCAATGCTAGATCTGTTGCACATTGTTTAAGATCATCTAGCGGCATGAATTTTAAAGCGTGTCCATTTAAACAACTGAAATTGTTTGCGACCTCTTGCAAACCACACATTTCTTTTTTGGTAATGCAGTTTCATTCATGGTATACGAATCATCTGTAGCTTTCTCACCAGGCATATTTTTTGTTTTGCGCCGTCTCTTTTCTGGAATGTAAGTTTCAATATTTATTGTTTCGGCTAAAGTTTTTGAGGAATTATGATTTATGAAGCAACTAAAAAATTGGCTACATAGTCTACTGTAACTTGTCTATGTCCATCACACATTTCAGTTCGTAATTCGCATTAAGAGTGGGTTGGAACCCTTTGTGTTGCGCCCCAAACCCAGTTGCGCCCGTGGCGGGCGCCTCTTTTGCCACGCCCTCGTTACGGCACTGATAATAGAAAAAAAACAACGTTTTTAAAAATTTTATTTTGCAATTTCCAATTATGTGGTTGGTACCATTCTTTATGTGCCTGGAGCAGATTGCTCCAACTGCTCCGCAGTACTACGCTACTGAATAGAATAACCTGTTTGCACCAGCTGATTCAAGGGACTGGTTGTCCTATCAATATCAATCTGTCCCGTGTTGGTGAAAGCAAAAATAAATATTGGTATTTAAGTTCTTTTAGATTACCAGACTATTGATTTAAAATTCACATAATAGTGTAATTAGAGTGATAAGATAACGATATGATTAGTATCCATTTAACATGTGGGCTATAAGTATTAATTTTTTTTTTTAATTTTCGCAGCAAAACTCTTATGCGTTAGGTTCCTTTTCTCAGATTGTGGTGGCCATCCAACATAAACTATGCAATTGTTCTAACATGCAGGATAGGGACTATGTTTATATCTAGTCAGATGTGCTATACTCCAAAGTCAGAGAAGACGTACGATTGATGCTAGTGCCAATAATTTCACATATCGTGATATATGTATGTATGTATATATATGTGTACATTTTTACACATATCGTAGCATGACAAAATGTATGACAAAAGGGGTCCTGCATGATTTTACCTAACTTAACAAATAAAATCCTTGGGTTATAAAACCGTGTGTGAAACTTTTCCGCTTAATATTGTTGCAATGAATTTTTATTGAACATCAAAGTTTAAACCATGCCAAAACGCTCCGTGACGTCATAAGATTAGTGAGAAGCTCAGCGAGCCTTGGACGTAGAGAGCAGCCGAAAAAATAGGACCTACGGGCACGATAACGGCGTCGAGTTGAATGTTAGCATCTAGAGGACGTTGTGTGCGTTCCGATAGCGAATAACTATCATTGGGTCATGGAATCTTTGCGTGTTGTCAAAAGTGACAGTCGTCTGAGAAGACGTACGTCCAACGTTAAATCAATCTTTTCACATGTAGAAAGAGTGAGGGCATGACAATTGCATCGTATCTACCTCAGGTCACGTGGCCTTCAACCAGGCATGCTACGTCACAGCCCGTTCATGTTTAAAGGGACGAGACTGATTTTAATATTACCGTATTAATTTTGAGACTTAGTGCTGTATCGTAATTAGTTCATTTCACTCTTCACAACACGCAAAGATTTATTGATCAAATTATAATCCAGTATTAAACACATTGGTACCTTACCCTATCAATCCTTGATCCCAACCTTTGATAACTTGACCAGACCCGACAGTAAAAGTAAATGGTATTTGTCTAATGTAGCTATTATCAAATTCAGTTCCATTTTCGTATGTAGCCTATAAATATTAAATGAGCTTATTTCATACTAGATTTAATGTCAATACCTTGTAATGCACATGCAATAGATCGCCCTTTTTTGATTTGTCTAAACACTCTTTAGGACGATGTTTAACACCTATTTGCAGCCGACGTTTTTCCTTTTCACTTGACCCACTATTTATAAGCAGGAATATACATATTAATGATAATGACAAATGCATTATTTTGCTATATTTCGGGATAAGTCTTCATTCAGAATCAAAACAATCCTAATGCTGTATCTAAAATTGTTAGGTTATGCGTAATCAAAGCGGAAAGCGCCCTCTATTCTATAAGGTTGAGAAAGATAGTTAATTGTAATAAAAATTCAAATCCATTCATTTGTATCTATCACAAAGATATTTTATTAATACTACTACGTACAGCATGAAACTACATTATACTAATCCTTGGCAGTCTGCAGTTTAATTTCTTCGGTTGACATCTCGGATAAACTTGGCCCTGTTATTTTATCTTTTAAGAATTTTGCAAGCTGAAACATACAATGGCCATAATTAGTATACTATACTACTCGTTAAAACGAACTAAATTGTCAGCACGTAGATTAATGTAAAGGAGAATCGTAACTAACTTTGAATAACGGCATGTCTTGTCGTTCATGTTCAGCTACAAATTTTGGAACATATTGTATTCTATACCAGACCCAGTGTATGCCAACAATTATACCAAAACCGACTATTAACGGTGTGTTTTCTCTCCAATATTTTGCTACCTTTCCGGCAACACTCATTATAAAATGTATTTTTTAAGGTTATGTTATGCTACTAATGCGAAAACGCACAAAAAATTTAGTTCCCTAGGAAATAATAAATGTCGATTTTGGATTTAAAGCAGGCCCTGAAATTTTCACTTTCAGTGGAGTAGGCTAATTATAGCTTATAACAATTATTGATATTTCTTTACACACAATAATAAAATATAGCACAATACAAAAAAGAAAAAAAAGTTCTACAATTTTTTTCCACTTACAAGTGTATGCACCATTACATTTTTTTAAAGTTTATATCCGATTTTAATGCTAGTTGCTAGTTAAATACCTTTGCTCAAAAATATAACACAGATTCGCCCTCTTTAAATGCAAAACGCTCTGAGATATCAAAAAAAAAATCACAAAGAACAAGAAAAAGGTTAGAGATTTCTTTATCATATATATATTGTTCTATATTTGTTCTAGTACTAGTTGTTCAGAATTGCTCACATCTTTTTCATTTAGCAAATTTCAATATTTGAAATGTTCATAAAACTTTGGATTTCAGGAAATTAAAGATGGAAAAAATGTTTGTTTAGATACGATGCAGTAGGATTTGCACTTGCAGAGGGCAAATCTTTTTGCCTATGAGACAAGATATTGAAAATGAATAAAAACTAAAAAGATGTAGTTCATTGTTAGGGGGGCACACTGCACATAAAATTAAGGAACAAATTCACTTATGTATAAAACTATTCACTGTGATCATGCATTGAATGGAAAGAAACCAGGGCATTTGGAGGGCAACAGTAAATGGGAGGAGACTGGTCTCCTCAAATGAAGATGATCACCCTATATATTGTACCTATACGTATGTCACCAGCTCAATAATATAGTTTCCTTACACCGATCTTATACTTTTCCACACAATTGGTTCAAGATAAATCAACAAATATTTTGAAGAGCTAAAAAAGTGTTAAAGTTGAGCCGTGTTTTAAGGGTCATGTCATAAGTAAAGCAGAAACTGGTAACAAAAAATTAAGTAAAGTGTGTTATACTCCTGCATCATTTCTGCATAAGAGGTTACTATCCAAATTTTCTGGCCCTTTTTTCAACGAGTTAACATTGTTAATAAGAAATTTTAACTCAGCTTCAGTACAGTCATACCTCGATATACAACCTAGATAGGTTCCTGGAAATCACTTATTTCCATATAAACATATTCAAAACCCATAGGATCAGTTCCTAAAATAACGTTTTCTCTGGATAATATATATTTTGATTCAATATCTGTAGATATTTTTTACATTGGTATTTATCTAGAAAATTTGTTATTTTCTATAACATAGTCATGTAAAGAAAAAGTCATAACAAAAACATCAAATAAAAAAGATATATTAGCAGGAACATCAACCAAGCTCCAGTTGGGTACCTGAAGGTTTTTTTAAAATTATTACACCATTGTTTTAAAAACTAATGCCAACATGTAATACATTGCGGAAATGAGAAAAAACACGACTATCGGAAAATGCCAAAATTCAACATGGCGCCCATAAGAAAAACAAAAGTTGGTCAAGGTTTATTTCAAATTAAAAAATAACACTGCATTCCTTGTTAAACAGTAGCTGCAGGATGTTTTTGTTTCAAATGTCTAGCAACTCTTAAAAACGAAAACTTAACATTTCAGTTTATTGCGGTTATCTTCAAAATGAAAAATTATAGCTTAAATTTCCTTTCAGATAATTGATCAACACAAAAATACGAAACTTTGCTAAGTTTAAACATACCCTCTGTCCCACTAATAACCGAGATCCCCATGGTGAGGCCCGATATTGAATCAGCCGGTATAATGCATATAGCTATAACATTTAGTTATCTATGACTCACATATAATAAGTTTACTATAAACGTATCTTAGACTATTTAACCGCTTGCATGATGATTATAATGCCAGTCACTTTGTATAATAATGACAGTGATTTTGAATGACTTCTCTTAAAGAAACTATCATATCATACATAACTCCTGTCAACACCTACGTAGTTGACAGTTCGCATCACTACCATTGACAAACACATTTAAAATATTTCATATAAAATGGAATTTGTGAGTCTTAGATAAAACGTCATATTTGACTCGCACATGACGGATATACATCGCTTGCTTATTTCTACACTCCTATACGTATCGTGTATATTATATAAACTACATGCTCGCGATTTATATCCTCAATTATGTGCTCGTGAAATAATACAATTTTATACCCAACAGACTGTGACTGTGTTCTGGTGACAAAAAATAATATCAATACTCGCAGACAGTATTCTTTTAAAGTTTAGTATTTTTGTTCACGTTGGGGCAGTAAGAGTAATTAATATTTTTTTTCTCAAACTTGTAAACACTACTCGATACGCCACAGAGCACCGAGTTTCCACCAAGCATGTTTGATCAGTAAAAAAAATAATTCATAGGTATAAAAACGATCCACCCTACTGTGCATGGATAAGTAAATTCGAAGAATATTAGAGCAAACAACAGCAAACAACCGTATAACGCAAAGCCATAACAGCGACGAATGAGTGTATTTTTAATTTGCAACAAATTTGAACAGTTTCACTGGATTCTAAAAAAACGCTTAAATTATTTTCAAGGAAAAAGGTAGTTTGTCCGGCAATTCCGTCATACGAAGAAGCAACCGTAGACACGTGTTTCGGACTATTAGTCCTCATCAGTACGGTATAACCAAGGAGTAAGATGGCCACTGAATGGAAAACACTCAAATGGAGACCAAGGGTGACCAATGTCGCCAATTTGGTGCTTACCGTCGATAAACCAGTTTTCCATCTAAATTATTTTCTGCACAATTTAGAAAATTATAGTATACATTAGCTATAGATAAATGATTTGTTAGTTTTAGTCTGACCAATTGTTCATTATATAAACGTTAATATAAGTTGCATTCAGATATTCTACATACACCGTTGACACTGGTGAAGATGGAAAAGGTTTATCGACGGTAAGATATTCAATTATTTATTACGGTTGCTTCTTCGAATGACGGAATTGCCCGATAAATAACCTTTTTCCTTGACACTGGTGAAGACCAAGTAACACTAAACTGTTATTGAGAGTAAAAAGTATAAACGATGTACAATATTCGAACGCAGCTTTTTATATACATTTAGCAATTACCGATCTATCCAGTTCTTAACATTTTAGCTTCACGCTTTTCCAACAGTTCTTTCTTTTGCTGTTCCACAATTGTTTTTCTTTCAATCAGAAATTCACCGTACTCCTTTGGATCAAGATCTCGGACTACCTCAATGCCACAGGAACGAGCTATACCAATTACCAAGCGGCACATATCCTCCATCTTTGCCAACTCTAAGTTTGGATCCTCTTTTTTAATTTTAGCAATTTCATAAATATGCTTTAAGGTTACTTTTCCGGCCACTTCCTTTCCTAAAATACCAAGTTTTGTATAAAAAAACAGTATTTTGTTTCATAATAACGTACCTCCCATTGCTGCTCGTTGTATTCCTGCTGCTTGCTTTAAAAAATAAACTACAGGCGGTTTATTAATTATCAGTTCATAGCTGCGATCTGGATTGACCATCACACGACATGGCAATGGAATCCCATCTGTTATGTCTTTGGTGCGTTCATTAAAGTCTTTACAAAATGCAGCAATGTTTATACCTCTCTGTAAATGTGCGTAATACTAATAAGTATTGATAGCGATTATAGGCATGGATATTTACTTGACCCAACATTGGCCCCAACGGAGGTCCTGCTGCTGCCAACCCTGCAGGTATATTTGTTTTTACTTTACCATGTTGAACTTTGTCAACGATTTTCTTTGCCGATTTTAGTCTACTTGCTGCTTTAGACATTGTTTATGGTATAGTTTCCTATTCAGTTAGCCTATGGTTAGCCTATATAAATTAGGTTAGAAAGCACATAACCTCGAATAATCTATAATATACAGTGACGCCAACATTATATTTTAATCGTAACAATAAAATTGAGGATTATTCAATTGAAGATTTATTTATAAGTTTTATTATGCGAGGTTGATGTTAGAATTGATTTATCGCAAATATATTATACTAATTTTGGGTGATCCAGTAAATTTTCAATGCAACATGTTATCAGATAAGACGATTATCAAAACGGCTAGAAAAATGCATATTTCAATATGGTAATTCCATGTTAAACTACATGATATGTCAGGCAAGACATTTACTTTCAAATTGGAAACGTGAATATGGAAATTTCAAGTGATCGTTCAAGATGGTAATCTTTCAAAATCCCCGCTTTGAGTCTCGGCGTAGACGCTCCGCGTCAGCTTTTGCTGGAATATATTTTGCGGAATGGCTGTTGTGTAGTATATAAAAGTTGAAGAATTGAAATGGGCTCAGTCTTTTCTACAGCGACAAGGTGCATCTTTGATATAACAAGCGAATTGTTTACAGCAGTCGCTGCCGGCCCGTTGGGAATAGTTTATGTAACGTACACCGGCATTGTGCATCGATACTTCTTCAAAACCTTGTTTGTTACAAGCGTAACGATGAGTTCTTTATACTATTTCTTCCGCCACACGGAGTTTGTTATACCATCTACGAAGAAAGTTATTTTCATCAGCGGATGTGATTCCGGTTTAGGATTTTCGTTGGCGCAACACACTAGTGATTTAGGATTTACTGTATTGGCAGGATGCCTCAATTTGAAATCAAAAGGCGCGCAGATTTTAAAGAACCAGAAGCGGTTAATTCCATTGGAACTCGATATTACTGATGTTGATAATGTATCCAGAGTTGTGGAGACTATCAGTATGTACTTACAAGATGGAGGACTCGGTAAGTTTCTATATGGGTCAAATATCAAATAATCCTAGTAGTGAATATAATCAAAATTAGAAACAGGCTGTTTTTTGAATGCAGCTTCATTTTAATGTTTAAATAATATCTCAAAGCCCCACCCATTCCACCACTGCAAACAAACATATATAATTTTATTTTTATCAAAAAATCAGATTCTCGGAAAAAAATGTTAATTATTCGATTGTTGTGGACCAGGGTTGCCAGACGTCAGTATTTGAGCGGGTTTGTCCCGAGTTTAACAGACAAATCCCGAATCACGCATACCGACGAAAAATACCATTCGCCGTTACACAATTATACAGGGTCTCCCACGACGAGCTGCCATTAGAGTATATGGAGAACCAAATGAAATTACAGATTCAAAATTGGTGGACTTATATTGTTGGACACTATCGTATCAACTAAAATATTTAGAGTTTTCGGTTACTTCCGGTTACACCGGAAATGATGTCAACTTTTATATTTCAAATGGAATATCCTGTATTGTATCGTATTTTTGTAATTTTAGCTACATTTTAGATCAATTTTATGTTACATTCCCTATACCTAGGGTTACCATACATCCCGGTTTGCCCGGGACAGTCCCGGTTTGGGACATCGGTCCCGGCGTCCCGGCCGGTTTGGTATTATGTCACGGATAAAATTCTTTACTGGAATTTATATCAGTTACAAATCACTCAGATTAAAGGATTGATTGATTATTGTCAAACTAGTGAATCAGGTATTATTTTTGATCGGTAGAACACATCTAGCTTTGAAACTTGCAAATGGTAGAATTTTGGAAATCTAAAAAGGCCTCAAGTCATATATTCTTTGCCAAGAAAAATGCTTTCATTTGACTACTTTTCGATACTTATTAAGAGAAAACAAAATAATGATGATTTAGGGGTAACAACTCCGTTGCTAACAGGAAACAGAGCGACTAGCCGATTAGTATTGTAACAATATTAAGTATCGATAGCCAAACAAACACAAAGTTAATTGTTGAAAATTGTTTATAATGTTAAAAATTACTGAACGACGATATTCCATACGTCAAAATGTAGACTACCTATCTCAATTAGTTAGTCACTATTTCCCGTTCTCTAGCAAACAACCTTTAAACCACAATAATTTGCATATACTTTCTATGCATGCTTTCAGATATACTACGAAAAACTTTTACAAAAATTAAATGTATAGGGAAATGAAAAAAAAAATTGTTACATATCTTTGCTTCATCGACAAATTCGTAGGTAATTAATCGTTGTATTTACTCATTTACATTGAGAAATTTTCTTTGTGGCATACAATCCCTAAATCACAGTAATTTTGTCTACTGTTTATTTGAGTATTGCGGTACAAATTACATATCTTTACAACAGAAAAATGTTTATAACTTTTACAAAGACTGTTTCAATCCTTTTCTCTTAGGCCAAATTATAGGTAATTGATTGGGATTATACTTTAAATGATTACAATAAAAGCTGAAAAGCATCCACATTACGATATTATGTATGACACCAAGTGGACGGAGTTGATATTTTGGTTGGCTGTGATAACATGATTATAACTTTTTCAAAAATTATTATATAACTTTCCACTTCCTATTCATGAATGCAAAATGTTTTGCTCTGAGGTGAAGAACCCCTAAATAACTATATTGTACTTATATTGTGTGGCTTCAACTGAACACTACTTTGTTGAGCTTTAGCAAAATGTTATAACTTTTCTAAATGTTGTTCTATAATTTGCCATAATGCATCAAATTGGAGATCAGTAATGGGAGTTAAAACCTTTGGTAGTCGATTTTGGAACATTTTGTAAATACATGCTACGATTGTTACCATACACAATTTAATAATAATCCATCAATAGTGAATATTCATAAAAAAAACAAACGTAAATTTTTTAGATCTAAAGGTTCCATTGCTTTAAATTTGCAACGTTTCCAAAAAATAATTATTAAAATATAGGTATTTCTAACGGCTTCCGAGATGACGTTTTATTTAACACCAATAGTAACTACAATATTGTTCTGCAAAATAAAATTTGTGGAATGTTTCATTTGTTTTTTTTTATTGGATTATAGAAGATATTATAATATTAAATGTACATTCAGGAAAAATACGAGAGTTCCAACGAATAATTACACTTATTCCAGTTTTTCTTTTGTTACCTACAAAATGTTATATGGACATTTCTTTTTTTGTTTGTAGATGACGATCACGTCTTAGATTTGCGTTACGCAGACTTCTTAGTTTGTAATCTATGAAAACAAAATTGAAACGATATCTCACATCTCTTGTTACAAAATCAGTGTCACCATCACGCCTTATCTGTGCACAGGAATTTTTGTTGTTTTGTGTTGAAATATATGCATTATTTGGTATTCAAATTTACTTTTGTGGGATGGGACGTTGGTAATTTTGGTATATCTGATGTTCGGATTATATAAGAGACGAAAGACATAAGAAAACACTTGAGAAGCAAAAAAATACATAAGAATTAATAGTTATTTAACCAACAAGTATATTAAAAAGAGCGATTAATGATCGAGACTGTTTAACGCGCGAGCGAAGCGAGCGCGTTAATTGTCGAGATCATTAATCGCTGTTTAATATTCGAGTTGGTTACAAAATTTTTCCGTCGATCGTATTCTTCTAGCGTCGTCTACATAGATTTTTCTTCGCCGATGTCTTTTTAGGTTATATGACCATTTATGTAATTTGACACTGACAGTTCTAGAGAGCGGTATGTTTTGATTGGAAGGTTTCATTTCACATATGTTCGATTGGCCAATCAAACGACGTCATTGCGTCTTGTGATTGGCTATAACAAATCATGCATTAATAGAAATCGTGCATTAATGTAGTACTTTAATAAACGATTTCGTATTCACTAAACTGACTCATAAATAAACGATCGACGGAAAAGACTATAAAAAGCCACCACAGGGCGCTGACTTATTTCCAAAAGTATGTACTTCTTGTCCCGGTTTGAAATTTCATAATTATGGGAAGCCTACCTATACCTAACATGTGGCATTCTTGAGATATAAATATTTTTCATTAAAAAATGACAGCTGCATGGTTACCTTCAATTACTTACAAATTATCCCCTGTGACCGTTGGAAAAAAGTTGTCCAGCAAAATTGTTGTGAAGGAAAAATATTATCGACACATCGGTAGAATCAGGGGCGTAGCTGCGCGGAGCAGTGGGAGCAAACTGCTCCAGGCGCACCACTAGAGGGGGCGCAAAATTCAAAGAGAAATAACAAAACTTTTGTATAAAACATAGCCAGAATTTCTAAATTAGGTTCTAAGGACCAAAATGCTTTCTGGTCTTGACTTAATTATCATAATTTCGTTTTATCGATTGGTACGTTATGTTTATACTATTATACATATTAAATAACTCCATGTAAAATTGACTTCTGTAAATGTTTGTTTATTTAAGCTAGCGCACTTCATATTTATTTACTTATGGAGTGTACTATGGTAGTATATTGTTCACTTGAAACGACTGCTATTATTTTACTAAATTAGTGTTTTTTATTCATAAACTTATTAGTATGTAAGAGGTTTTCAGTATTTTCTTGTTAATATGAAACACATAATGTTACTTATTTTAAAAGAAAGGAATTGAAGGTTATTTGGGTTATTTTAATTTGTTAGAAATCGAAAACAGCCAGCTGTTGACTAATTGTTTTTTTATTGTCATGAAGCCCTAAACTGAGTTTCTCAAGGATTTTGTATATATAAGCTGTTGGTTCAATCTGTAATTGAAAAATTGCAATTGAAAGTGATTGAAAAACATTAGATTAAATGTTCGAAAATGCCAGACCTCTTCCGAAAACAAGGGGGCGCAGAGATTTGTCTTGCTCCAGGGCGCTGAATATGTAGCTACGCCACTGGGTAGAATTCTCCTGTTATACAGGCTGTTCAAATTATAAGATCGAATTCGAGAAAAGTACTAAAAGTCGATTTTTTCTAATGGCAACCATAACATGAATACATTTCTCAATTCTATGGAAAAAATTAAATCAACTTTTTGTACCAATGTCCTACACCTAAAATGTACTTGTACCTACTGACATAGATTTTAAAATATCACAGTAGATATTGCAAACATTGCCAAATCTAGATTGCGTTTATAAAACAACTGAACAATTTGGAATAAACAGTACTCTATTAAATAAGTTTTTTAGGTCATTTTTCATTATAATTAATTTAGTATATATAAAATTATAAACCTACAATATAAACTAACAATATAACCACAATATTAAAAATAAACCAAATCGTAGAGTAAATATATTTTTCAGTAACTGTTCAAACACGTTGCCGTGTTCCGCTAAATATGCTTCAATTCTTTTTAACATATTGTTGGTGGCGTCCCTGAAGTAAGCACAGAACCCATTGAAAGCAGTTCGAACTCTATATTTCATAATTGGCTATATCCATATTGTTCATTTAAATTCAACTTAAATAAAAATAAAAATCTACAGTCAGGTTGCAGAGTCTACGTGGTCATAATTTAACATTGTTACAATTTAGAGATCTTAGCGAACTATTAGGTGGACGTAAGTATGCCATGCGGAATTTTAACCCTATTCCATAAATTTGTATTGTATGTGTATGCAACCGATGTTGTATGTGTGCATTGTATGTGGTGGTATAAATAAAAATAAATCCACTGATATATCACCACATACAATGCACACATACACCGATGGGTTGCACAACCGATGGGTAGCATACACATACAATACAAATTTATGGAATAGGGTTAAAATTCCGCATGGCATACTTACGTCCACCTAATAGTTCGCTAAGATCTCTAAATTGTAACAATGTTAAACTATGACCACGTAGACTCTGCAACCTGAGTGTAAGTAGTTTCTATTACTAAAATACAAACTATATAGTATAATACAATATTGTGTAGCCCAATTTGGATTAATTCCTATAATTAAGTGCAGTTAATTAAGTTTTTCAATTGTTTTGTAGACTCCTGACTGAAGATGGTCTATTAAGACCGAAACATGTCTCTATCAGTTATTGGGTCCTCTATAAGTGGGTGGTTTCACAGAGACGGTGCTCCGCCCACACTACTGGGGCAAGTAAGCTTGCTTAACGAGATATTCGACGAACGTTGGGTAGCGCTTAAAATGGGCCATACAAATACCCACCGCGTTCCCCCGTCTTGACGCCAATGGATTTTTTTCATTTGGGGAGCTATTAAAGACGTAGTTTATCAGGACTCAATAATTGATAAGCAGAACATGAAAGATAGAGTTCGAGCTGCTTTCAATGGGTTATGTAACATAATAATATAATATAATATTAACATATATATATATAATAATAACTTATGTGCTAACTCAATCACGGACGCTACCTCCAATAATATGTTAAAAAGAATTGAAGCATGTATAGCGGAAAACGGCAACGTTTTTGAACAGTTACTGAAATAGAATTAAGCAGTTTTTAAATTTACTTTTAATTTTGTTTTATTTTTAACATTGTGTTTTATTGTAGGCTTATAATTTTATAAATACTAAATTAATTATAATGAAAAATGACATAAATGTTTCTATTTCCATCAGTTTTTGTTTAATAAAGTTCTGTTTATTCCAAGAGGGTTGCCATTTGAAAAAATCGACTTTTAGAACTTTTCCCGAATTCAACGTTGATTTTATAATTTGAACACCCCTGTATAGCTTTTAGAAGAATTCTACCGATGTGTCGATAATATGTAACCTTCACAATAATTTTGTGGGCCACAGAGGATAATTTATAAGTTACGTATTGTAAGTAACCGTGAAGTTGTCATTTTTTAATGAAAATAATAAATATCTCAAAAATGACCCATGTTAGGTATAGGGAAATAGGGAAATTTAATGATGATTTTAAAAAATGCGATAAAATACATTGTGTTCCATTTGAAATATAAAAGTTGACATCATTTTCGGTGTAACCGGAAGTAACCGAAAGCTCAAAATATTGTATTATGTTAGCTCGTCGTGGGAGACCCTGTATCACATCAATCAAACTAAATACTTTACACTAAAACCATACAAAGAAGAATCTTTCTTTTAGAAATCTAGTATTTTTTGTCAAAAAAGTCATATTAAAGAAAGCTTTAAAAAACTCGGCTGAATACCTCACGGCGATAACCGACAACTGGCGGGTGTTTGGGTTCTTCATTCCCTTCCGGTCTGTTTATTAAGAAATCTAGCAACCTCAAAAACATGAAAATATTGCTGCATACAAATAAAAACGTTTCGTTTCATTTTTGTAATTGCTATTTTTAAACAATATTTGACTGGACTACAAATATTAGTTAAGCCCGCCACTGACAATACTGCGCCGCAGTACGATTTTATCATTCCATCTTCGTTTCGTCGGCGTCGGAATTCATTCTATTTTCGTCTGATCGTACTGCGCCGCAGTACCGTCAGTGGTGGGCTTTACTTACACTAATGTTCCTTTTTAGAATTATACGCAGTTATCAATAATGCTGGTGTGATGGTGTTTGGTGAATTTGAATGGCTGACCGATGAGCTTATAGGACAACAAATAGAAATTAATTTATTCGGAACATTACGGGTGGCCAAGGCCTTCTCTCCACTCCTTAGAAAATATAAAGGTATGATTTCCGGTATATTAAAAATAATATTTGACAATAATTTTTTTAGCTCGTATTATAACTATAACAAGCCATTGTGCTGCAGAAACATTACCTACCCTATCAGTGTATGGTGCAACGAAAGCAGCTCTGCAGGCATGGTCAGATGGGCTCAGAGTGGAAATGAGAAAATATGGCGTAAAAGTTATTACTTTTGTACCTGGTTCCTTCATATCTACAAGCAATATCATGGCAAGGCAAAATGAATATGCCTATCAAATGAGTGCTGCATTTACTCCTGAACAAAAGATATTTTATGGAGATTACTTCAAACGATTTAACCTATATTTAAGTGCATTGGCACATGAGAAATCACCTGAAAAAATCCCTGATGTACAACTGTACCAGAAATTTGAACAAGCGTTACTTGAAGTGGAACCTAAGCCTTATTACATTAATGAGCCGCCACGATATACGTTTTACCATACACTGTTTAAATTTTCACCAACATCCATAAGAGATTACTTAATTCTTAAATTTATGCAGATGCCGGAATACAGACCTGCAAACTATATCCCAGAGGCCATTGTGTAAAGTGTTTTAACGTGACATTTTGTGTTTTTCATTGCTTGGGTGGTATTGCGTATTTATTAAACATTTATGTTTTTTATGTATAGAAAAATAGACAATACACTTAGTTAAATAAAATGCTTTTTTATATTTATACATTAACATTATTTAAATTAAATGACTATACAAACAGATTTAAAAATATTGGACATTATTTTATTTTAGTATAGTATAGTACATGTTCAACGGTTATTTGTTTATAATACATAATCTCGCACTCGTACAATTCATCCGAATTTCTAATTGGTAGGCATACTCGCGGAAAATCCTATTCTTGTTTTGTTTCGACGTTAACTCAGAAACTACCCCACAAATTTTGATCGGACTTTCACCCAGAATATTTTAGGTAATATTCAAGAAAAAGCAGACCAAAATTTATTGGATAGTTATTACTTTATCATACTTTAGTATGATAAAGTATTGTAATCGCGCGCAAAAAATTAGATTTTAGCGGAAACTTGTCCTTTTGGGTCCCCTGAATATAGTTGACAAAGGTACAAAAAATGTCTGTGTGTGTATCCGTTTTTTTTTTGTGGTGACGATTCCGGAGAAGCTACTAAAGGTTTCGTTAATTTTTAGAAGTTTCATGACCAAACTTAGAGCTGAAAAGCTTTTTATTCAGAAGCATCCAAAGGAACTGGGGGTTTACTCTTACAATTTTAATGTCTGACATATTTTTGGTAAAATTAATAGTTTCGCTGCATGCGCAAATTCTATTTCATAGAGATCGCTCGTGCATTAAAACTAGTTAGCCAGCGTCTGACAGATATTTTGATTCTATTGACTGTATCGTCAAAACAGTTTGACACTGCATAGGGTTCGGCTCGCTGACCCTGCTTTCGCCATACAGCATCCATGGTACACCATCCAGGAAACGTTTCTGCCCCAGAGAGTCCGTCACCAGTTGAAAGAGGCCATGGCTAGCATTTGTAAGTCCCTAAAGTAAGTTGTTGTGCACCAACGCAGGCTCCCATGAAACAAATAAGACCTCGTAAGCACAGACCAGCCATGGGGACCCTACTTCCCCTCGGTACTCGTGTTAGTCGGGCTTCCCCGACACCGTTAGACGAGTCGCCGGCGAGGTCGCTTGTGCGAACCTCTACGCAACATCTGTACACACCGTAGAAGGGCGGCCATTCACCCACAGCATAGGTACCATGGTATAGGGTAGCCCCCGGTGGTTCTAGGGGCGTACACCGACGAGTTATTGCATCCCACAGCCTTGAATTACACCAAGTACTCGTGTCGGAAACCTTCCGGAATCCACGTTCAACGAGGCACCGCCCGGAACGCTAACGCGTTATCCTTATCCATCGAGATTAGAAAGGTTACCCTTTCATCGGAGGATGGGTACACCGTCGAGCACGCTTCCGCTGAGAACTCTACCACATGTCATCCCTCTCAGCGACTTCTCATTACCCACATACGTGGGGTAGGGTAGCTCCACATCGAGAAGGGTATAGACGTGATGAGGGCTATAGCGGCTATCCGCACTGGCCTCAATCCCTATTCGGATATACTAGATATCAGATCATCATGATGGCACAACTTCCGAAGGCCCCGTTTGATGAGTCACCGGCGAGCACCAGATGCCTGGCATCCCTCCCTCACATCTGTTACTGCCTTGGTCTCCGTTACTAGGTCAACCAGAAACCTGGAATTGGTTGGACTTGAAACAAGAGTTTTACGGCACAGCGTCGTGAGGTGTGCCAGCTGGCCTAACTGCTGTATAGTATGATAATGTAATGTGTCTGGCCACGTCAGATTTTTATGGTTATAGCGACAATAAACACGCAGTCTCTATAGATCATATTTTCTGCTAGTATGATACGGGTCATACTAACCTTAACATGTGATTCCTAGGTAAATAAATATCTTACTTTAAACAAGCGCCCAAAGGTACTGGAGGTTTAGGTACTCTTAGAATTTTAATGTCTGACATTTTTTGATAAAATTAATAGTTTCACTGCATGCGCAAATTCTATTTCATAGAGATCGCTTGTGTATTAAAACTAGTTAGCCAGGGTCTGTAATATTTTGATTCTATTGACTGTATCGTGAAAACATCACAGTTTGACACTGCTGTATAGTATGGTAATGTAATGTGTCTGACCACTTCAGATATTTATGGTTATAGCGTCGCTAGAAAATGCAGTCTGTATAGATCATATTTTCCGCTAGTATGCTACAGGTCATACTAACCTTAACATGTGATTCCTAGGTAAAAAATATATTACTTTAAACATTGTTTATACTTACAGTCTTATACAACAAATGTACAAATTTATGGAATTTTTAAAGGAGCATAATAAGTCAAAAATTCTTAATCGGCATGGGTTCAAATAAAACCGTTTTTACAGGGTGTTGGTGTTTGTTGGAAATACATGGAAATCAGAAGACGTGAAATTAGGAAAGGCAGTTTTATGCTGATAAATTATAAAATAATTTTACCAATATTTGTTAGTTTCGAAGATAACCACAAAAAACTGAAACTTATAAACACTTTATTCGTCGCTGTCAGAGGGTACATTTTTATTTTTAGGAATCAATCCATGCATAGGTTAGAAAACGGTATAAAGAAGCCCACTTTCCTTTAAATATAGTTTCTTATTTTCCTGGACTCACATAAACGTTCTCTAAACAAAGTAGTATCCGCAAAGACATGCATTTTTACTCTATTGAAACAACATACTTATTTCAGTGAATTTATATTTAAAAGACATAGGGATACTGGCAAAACACATAAACCATTGGCATAGTAAGTAATTTTAATAATAACGCTTTTTTCGCTTTCAGTTATTTGTAAAGCAACAGACACTTAGTTTTACTCCCTGTATTTTACTCTAGTCACATTTTGCTAAACATTTGTTAATATCTTAGTATCCACATATTGGTCGACGCAATTGTTAAATAGTAAACTAATAAGTTTAGGATGCCAAAGGTGCGAGATTATGTACTATGTTTAACATAACGCTATAAAATTTCATACACTTTTCGCGTGCCTATGCGCATCGTCTATGGTTTTGACATCATGATTTGGAGACGTTGGTTCTTGACCCTTAACAGTAAACGTAACATAATATCGTTTATTTTGGTCCAACC
The DNA here is from genome assembly GCA_964023965.1 of Melinopterus prodromus. Lineage (NCBI taxonomy): Eukaryota > Metazoa > Arthropoda > Insecta > Coleoptera > Scarabaeidae > Melinopterus > Melinopterus prodromus. Next base: position 33,781,388 of record OZ030391.1, on the reverse strand, counting down.
TATCAGTGGGCAGTGATATCACCTGTTTGTCATTACCATGGCACAATTCCAGTGTAACTGTTTTCTTTGGATGTATGTGCGGTAAAAATCTTTGCGGTTTATTGGTGAAGCCTATTTTCGGGATTGTGTGGTGATCCATCATAGGCACTGAAACAAAACAAAAGCATTATATACCTATGTACGCTTACAAGAATAAACTTACAGTATGCTGCGCATGGAATGCCTGTATATGCATGCGTGGCATGATGGCAGCGATGGGTACTCCGAGTGCACAGCAACGGATTGTCGGGAGTTTCAGGGAGCCCACGTAAGTGTTCAACTCCATTCTTCTGGAGTTTTCGTAGAGAGTGGTACAAAAAATGTTCAAAAGTTTTGAAGGTGTAGTCTTCTGGAATGTACCTCCCTGCGCCAACGGTTGATGCGCATGAGTTGTGATACTCGTCAATCGCTCTTTTTACTAAGACTGCTTCGTTGTGTTGCCCGGATCTTATTTGATGACGCTTCAATTCCAGCAGATGTTGGAATATTTTACGTTCAAGATGATATCTATATAAAACAAAATGCAAGCAGTGGTTGATTGTTTGATAGTTCGTTTTTAAAATATCTTACCTTCTGATGTTAGACTGTATAGTTTGTGTTACTGATGTCATGTTAACTCCTCGTTCGGTCATATTTTTCCATTTAGGTATTCTACTACTTCTGGGGCTAGGCTCAAAACCAGAATCAATTAAGTTACTACTTTCATAGTCGCTGCCGGCGCTTCTAGAGTCTCTTTTCATTCTTTTCCTCAATCGTCTTCTACGAGCAGCACCCCTGCTGACGTCGTCAACATCAGATCCACTCCTGTCATTGTCACTATATGCTGAAGGTCGCAAATTATTGTACCTTAATTCGTCCGATAGATTCGGAAGAGCAATCCGAGTATCTATATCGTCCATGTTGTCGATGTGCCGGTCACTTTTAGAAATATCTTTCCTTAAATTGTAAACAGGGGTTGGAATTTTACTTCGTTTCAATCTTTCTTCTGTTTGACCTGCTGGTGATTTACTTTTACTTATTCTAGATCGTCTGGTGCCTTCATCGTCATCTAAAATAGTGAAACTTTTGTGTTTCGTCTTTCGTTCTATATCACTGGAGTCGTCCTCGCTTGATTTTTCTTCCCCCCTAGTTTCATTCCTGGATTTCCTTTCTTTTGGCTTTGTTTCTTCATCTTCTTTTCGTCGCCTTTTTACTTTAATTTCTTTTGTTCCATCTGATACTTCCAAGATCTTTTCGATAGCTTTTGTGGGGGGTCTGTCTTTTGATCGCTCCCTCTGTTGTTCAATATTCTTAGTTGTTAACGCTTTCTTAAGTTTATCCGAATCTTTTGTTTTCTCTTCGCCCTTAACTCTATCTTTTTTAATAGTTTTGCCCCTTTTCTCACGCACACTATCAACATGTTTGGCCCCTTTTTCCGATGGCGATACCGTTTTTCCATTTGGACTAAGTTCCTCTATGCGTTTAGATTTCTTTTCTTTTAGAAATTTGCGTTTTTGTGTAATTGCCTTCCCTTTAGATTCCACATTGACTGAAGTTACACCTTCAGTATCAACTGTATCAGTTTTAACTACTGTCTGTTGTTCTGCTGGTGGGATGCTACTTTTGGCTTCTTCTGTCGCCATTGTCTCTAAATCGCCTAATTCTTCTGTTGCCGTTGTGTCTAAATCGCCTAATTCTTCTGTTGGTTCATGTTTATCCTCTGGAAGTTCTTCAAGTTGATCAATAACCTCGTGTGTATTTAGTGGTTCTTCTGTTATTGATTCAATTTTCTGCTCTTGGTCGCTCTTCTGTTCCTCAAATGTCGGCTGACTAGCAAGTTTAACTGTGTCCGGCGTGTCAAGAGATATATCTGACACTTCCTCTTTTGGTGTAATTGGAGCTGCATCAATATTTTCAGGTTGGTCTTTCACTTGTACGTTTTCTTGTGTATCTCGTTGTTCTTCTTCTACTTCTTTAACGGGTTCAAATTTTATATCAAGATTATCTTGATTTATTGACTGTTCGTTTTCCAAGATTGGCTTGATTACTGATATATCTTCATCCTTGCATTGGTTCCTTAATGTGGCTTCTTCATCTTCCATCTTTGTTGCTAATGTATCTTCATCTTGGATGATTTTATTGTTGGAAGGTGAGCTCCCGTCCACTAGCCCGTCTTGGAAATCAGCTTGTGGCTCAGTTATATCAGAATTTTCTATTGGAATTTCTTTAATTGTTGTGTCTTCCTTTGCAGCTTCAATTTCCGGTGAAATTTGTGGTACTAAATAAGAGGCATCGTCCGGTGAAGCAACGGATTGAGTTAGTTGAGTTGGCGTTATTTCAGATGCTATAATTTCAGCACCTTGTGCGTTACTAACATTGTTCATCACTTCGACTGCCGGTTCTGATTTTGGCGGCACATGAATGGCTGCTTCTACTATGAGCTCTTTGTGTTCACTTTCATCTGCGCTTGTATTAGAGTACTGATCGGGCTGTTTGAGATTAATAGTGTCATCCCGTAGATTTTCCTGCATATGAGTCACTTCTTGAGTAATATGTTTTGCACTTTTCTCGATTGTGGATGCAAGTGATTTAATTTCCTCAATGTTTTCTCCAAGATCACTTCTGCTGCGTTCCGTTTGTTGAACATTTGCGGGTAGAGTGTTATTGTTATTAGTATCACTACGAGGTATGCTACTGGCATCTTGAGTTTTCTCTGCTCTTTTTGCTTGTTCAGTCATTTCTTTTGGTGTTTCGGATAAAACCAGTTTGTCTTCTTGTTTGACTATTGCGGTATCTGTGGGTTTCATTATTGGGGTTCCATCAGTAATAATTATTTCACCGTTTCTTTCAATATTAATCCCTCCATAATTATTTGTTATTTTAACTTCACTGCTGTACGTGACATTGTCTTTTGTTTTGTCCGCTACTTTTTCTCCGCTCTTTCTTCTTTCTTCAGCCGAACCTTTCCGCCTTGTTGCACTTTTTTCTCTTCTTTTCGCACCTTCCTTGTCTCCAGAAGAATCTCTGTCTTTATTTTTATCGTCGGATGTAGTTTTCTTTCTCTCGTAGCGATATGTCAACTTCTTCCGATGTTTTCTTTTAACCCGGTCGTCTTTATCTCCGTTTTCACGCTCACTATCGGACGTGTCTCCCCATGTAAGGTCTTCTTTTATGTGAACGTTTATGCCGCCATTTGGAAGATTTATTTTGGATGAGCTTAGTCTATTTGCGGGAACACCCCCATGCAATTGAAGGTATTTTGCCGTCGTTCTAAATCCGCGCTGTAAAGCGCAATCTAGAGGAGTCATGAATGCATTTTTTGAAGTCCGAAGTACCGGATTTATTTGTGCGCCAGCATCCAATAAAATCTGTAATCATAAATGATAAAACCAATAAGTATTAACAACACTTATGTCTGCCGAAAAAAAGCAAGCCACCAACCTACGTATGTCACGCCGGATTTTGCACCTAGCAGCAAATGCTTGTCCAATGTGCGGGTCTACATATAAATGCATGGGATTGCTTTTTTGTGTCTTAAGGTGTGGTTCAAATTGATCGCAACACTAATATTTCTTGCAAATGGAGCGTTTTTATCTTCATAAGAACCTGAGTTTCTGTACACTAATGTCAATCGAACATGAAATCGGAATTGAATGAATGGGCCTCGATCTACTGGTTAAGATAACCATCGAATCAATTCTTATGAAAATAAAAACGGCTGTTTCCGGTTTCCGGGTAGCCATCTGTTGAACTGTACGAGTGTACGGGTGTATAAGCAGGTCGGGCAAGTTAGCGGCTCAACTTTTGCAAAATGAAAATCATTATATCCATATTTTTTGCTATTGTTTTACCAAAAGATCGATTTGTTTGGTTTCCTAGTTTTTGAAATACCGACGCGCCGCTGGCGTTGACGTGCCGGCAACTCAGCGGTGCACTATATAAAAACAAATGAATATGAAAAATGTGTGCAGCCTATATTTGTTTGCAATTTTTTTGCTAATTATTTACCAAAAAAATTTTTGTTGCTTTGTTAGTATCTGAGATATAGGGGTGCACTAGTCAGTGACGACTGATGACAGTCCTAAGTGATTATAGTCAGCAAATGTTGTTGGCGTTATTTCTGTGTTAAAACCAATCGTTTCTGATTTCTAATGTTGACATACATTTAATTTAACGAATTAGGCCAGTTAAACTTTGATTTTGTAATAAAAGCAGAGAATTTTTGATAGCTTCCCAAAAAATTATACGAGATCATAGAATTTTATGAATAGGTTCAAATGAAACCTTAAACCATGAATTTTAAAACTATGAAGTAAAAGATCTTATACCAATTTTGCTAGTTAGCACACATTTTTTAAGCGGGTGTGTTTCAATTGTGCTCCCTCGCACTGTTACGAAGCAGCACTTTGTACAGTTGATACAACGATTTTGCTTCGCATCTTTTAACATCAAGATGTTTTTTTCAGCCGAATTAGATTATTCTATGACGTCATATAAAAAATAATGGTGCCTTTTTTGAAAATAATGATAACAAGTCGTCATACAGTTTTATAAGTAAGCTAATGCTTTGATGCCTGGTTAAACCTTGATCTTCCATATACACTATATATTATAAATTTGTGTTTTGGCAGTTAAGCCCATTCAAAATTTAACGCCACGAAAGGAAACCTATCGCAATAAGCTCTTATCTGCTGAATGCTATCCAGAATTGTGCGCAACACTGCGGGTAGATGAAAATATTGGCTCTAAATGCCACCGCTGACCGATAGATGGAAGCGGCGAGCGCTCCTCATTGTTATGATAGTGTTACGTAGCTCCTGATGGGATGGGTCCAGGCCAGGGTGGATGTAACATAAAACTCACAGTGGGGTTTACATAATGTATATTGTCGACACAACAATCTAAGAAAACAGCTAAGAAGGCAGGTCGCTGCCTTCTCGTACAGGTGTCGGATGTCTTGCTCGTAAATACAGACAAATAACAATCTTTCTTGATACGCCGCTTTACTGTATTTATATCAATTGCCCAAATATCAATTGGGGCAATACAATTGCCCTATTTATTACTCCTTCGTGACAATAGCTGTCGTAGTATAAAATGGGTATCCTATCCAGTTAAAGCAGTTTAAACCAAGAACCAGTAGTGACAAGAAGAAGCAAATAAAAAATAAAAAGTTTTATGTTTTTGAAAACTTTGTATTCATAAAACGGTACTTATCTATATACTAATATTCGGCAGATACAAATTAAAACGTTATAACAGAGGTATATTCTAAGACATTTTTTTATTTTCATGCAAACTGCCAATAAAGTACGTATTAATATAACTGCCTGTATGAACACGCCGCCCATTGGGCCCGATCGACTTCACCCACACTGCCTATTTATTTCGTTTCAATCAAAATGTTGTTATATATCATAATGTGACATCCTAATTAACCTGTGCCTAATTGGCAACTTAATTAAATTACTTAAATCTACTACGAACACTAAGAATAAGAACGGTAATTATAATCAGTCACAATACCTATACATATTTCGTTACTACCCGATAAGTCCCAATTTCGTATGTCGTTACAACCCGCTAAGCGCTAATGATTACTAGTAACGAAATACCAACTCGTATCTCGGTAATCGTTACTACCCGATAAGCTATTTCGTTACATTGTAACGAAATACGAAATCGTACGTATACGGAACCGTACGTGAGTAATCGTTACTACCCGATAAGCTATTTCGTTACACTGTAACGATTTCGTATTTCGTTACAATGTATCGAAATACGAAATCGTATGTATACGGAACCGTACGTGAGTAATCGTTACTACCTGAAAAGCTATTTCGTTACATTGTTACATCGTTACATTGTAACGATTTCGTATTTCGTTACAATGTATCGAAATACGAAATCGTATGTATACGGAACCGTACGTGAGTAATCGTTACTACCTGAAAAGCTATTTCGTTACATTGTAACGAAATCGTACGTATACGGAACCGTATGTAGGAAGTGGTTACTACCCGGTTCGCTCTACAGTCGCGACTTGCCGGTGCCTATCGACAGACTGTTGTCGCGCTGGGAAAGGCCGACAAAGGTCTCACCGCCCGTGCGGCATTCTTTGATTGCAAATAGGAATTTTTTTATTAGCGGCGATATTGATGTTTTAGTTTAGTTTAAGTAATGTGTTGATGGTATTTTTTGCATCACTTTTTTAATACTAACTAAATTCATAGGAAGATATTCGTGTCATAAAATTTAAAACAGTATGTAATATAATTTGTTTTTGTTAAGGTGGAAAGTTAAATTATTGTGTAAGTGTAACTAACATACGATCATACAAAATACCCGTTAAAGTAAAAGTAACGATTACTTTAGAAATGACGTAATCGGTACTTCGGGTATCATAAAGTAACGATTACAAAGTAACGACTACTCGATTACCCGCCCAACACTAGTGCGGTGGTTAACGGCTATCTCGGGAATAGTAGAGACGAAAATTACAAGGAATAAAATTCCGACATGATTGCGAATTTACAAATCATTGGTTGCAGAATGTCCTTGAAGTTACACATGTTGCACGCTCATTTGGACAACTACAAAGATAATATGGGAGCATATTCAGAAGAGTAAGGCAAATGCTTCAATCAGGATGTTATGTACTTCGTACGTCGATATCAAGGACAATACAATTAATGCATGATGGGAGATCATGTTTGGCGTTTGATTCGGGAGAGTAATTTTGTTCATAAAAAGAAGGCAAATACTGTATGTTCACTTGTAAGTTTTCTCTCTTATTTTTAGTCTATCAAAAATAAAGTCATAAGAAACGTTAACATGCATTTATCTTTACTTATTCTACCATTTTTATATCGTATTCCACCTGCTTCCAAGCAAAAACTTTCTGAGATATATGAAGCATTTCCTCTCTTTCCAACAAGAGAGCGATATTAGGCGCAACTCAAATTTATGCTAATGCGAATTGATCAGCTTGCATTGTTTTATAGGGCTACCTTAAAAAGTACAAAAACCGTATTTTTTACATTTTGTCCTGTTCTGTCATTACAAAAACAAAGTTTTACCAGAGTATTTAGCAGTTTTAGTTGCTTCACAACACGGTTTTAACCCAGAAACGAAAATTGTGTTGACCTGTGAATTTGTCAATCTACGCGCGCGATATCATACCGTTGATAACATTCAAATAAAGGAGTTGATCAATCTCTAAAATATACTGTATAGTATCATTGATGACAGACCATACGAATATGAGTGGTCAGAATAGATATCTTTATGTAAATGTATTAGGTCTTCGTGAACTTCCATATTTTACCACATAGACGGCAGTACACACTGGACACAGTTCGTTGCACAAAACATGGTGGAAAACTGTGGAAAAAACGCCAGCCTTAATGGTACTCAAATTTAATAATATGTCCGCTATTTGGTAAAATTAATTGTGTTTATGGAGAAGGAGATGTGCTTAGTATTACTTTTTTTATTATTTACTTCATAATTTTATTGTATATTAGCTCCGGTCTATTAAAAGAATTGAAGATAACAGCGTGGATTCCTTACACAAAATAAATCACAGTAAACTGTTTGTTATTCGGAATACAATTATAAAATGGCGTGCTCAACGAAACTTCTAAATTTGAAGGAAAAAGTAATTTGCGAAGTGTCATTCAGAACAGGTTGAACTTAGTTGATAAGACATCTGAATTGGAATGACACATGAACGAAAAACCTTGACCCTTGGGGTGTGGAATAAATTACCTTTGTATACTTTTATCGAGCTATAGCTACGACTGAACAAACTAATTTGGCACGGATTGTGTAGAAAAATATTCATGTGACCTTCCTGAATTAAAATACATTTGGGGTTCTTCCACTGCCGTTTCAAGATCAGGCATGACATTCCTGTATAATGGTAAATATAATAGTGGCAAAGCTTAGCACAATCTTTATTAGATCGTTTTCTTTATGGAGCTATTAGAAAATTGTTGATTTATACAACATAAACCCGGTATTATTGTTGTAGAGCAATGATGTCAAAACTCCGGCCCGCGGGCCGCATGTGGCCACCAACACCCTCTGGTGCGGCCCGCGAGCCCTCGCTAAAGATTGTGTTACAATACAATCAAATATAAAAATATGAAAATTATTTGTGCACCTACATACTTTAATTATTAAGTTCGCAACGAGCTTCGGTGTAGTGGACACTAGTTTACGTATTAGGCAGCAGAACAGTAATAATTTTTATGTAAATAGTCCTACATTACATCGTGGGCTTACTATAAATCGAAAGTAAATAACTTATAGGTTGATTTTCGTAAATATATCGTCCAAGAGAAATGTACTGAACATGTATTTTATTAATATCACAAGGAGTTTTTTGAACATTTTATGCGTTAAATATGAACCCTGTGTCTAAAGTAAAATATCATGTCATCCGCCGATTAGGGGTCTTGCACTAAGTATCAAAATTAAAAATTAATACGCTGTATTAGTGTATACCAGAACGGTCCACAAACGTTTTTTTTTTTTAGAAAAAAATCGGTTCGTACATAATATATGAAATATATGCTTTATTTGGTATTCTAATTTATTTTTGTGGGAACGTCCCAATTGTTGATAATTTTCGTATATCGGATTATATAAAAGACGAAATACGTAAGAGAACACTTGTGAAGCAGAAAAAAAAGGACACAAAAAATTAAAGACTATAAAAAGCCACCACAGGGCGCGGATGGGGTGTTCGCTTATTTTAAAAAGTAGGTAATTCTTGTCCCGGTTTGAAATTTCATAATTATGGTAAGCCTAGCTATACATAATTATGTTACCTTGCACATGTCCGAGTTGTCATTTAGAGCTGCTAAGTGTAGCGGGCATCTCCCGTCATTATTTCTCGCATTAACTTGGCTTGGTCGTGCTTCTAATAACCATTTCACTAAATCTCTCCTACCTGACGCCGCTGCTTCATGCAATGGTAAATCTCCTCTGGCATTTCTCAACCAAAGATTTGCACCATGGGCGCCTATCAACTTCATTGTTTCGAATTGCCCTTTGGCGCATCCACAGTGAGCCGGACTTCGTCCTCTCCTGTCTTGTCGATTGGGATCTGCACCGTGTGTTAGTAATAAGGCAGTTGCATCGGCATGGCCTAAAGTCACAGAATAATGTAACGCCGTACAACCATTGCTATCTATGACATCCGCAGACATCCCGCATAGCGTTAATAAGGTGTCTATGCAATCAGTGTGGCCTCTAGAAGCTGCACAATGAAGAGCCGTTAACCCATCTTTATCGGGTGCGTTGACTGTCGATCCTGCTCGTATTAATGCTAGGACCGCTTTGGCCGAACCTGCACTAGCTGCCCATAGTAGTGGTTGTCTTCCATCGCCGTCCTCAACTGTTACTTTTATCTCTGGATGTTGGAGTAGTGCCTCCAACACTTGTAAACCTAACGATGAGTCCTTTTCCTAGAATAATACAGAAAACATATTAATTTTTGAAAAATAGGCAAAAACTTTTTATTTTAATTTATAAATCATTGTTCGCAGATAACTTAATTGGTTTTGTTGCTATTTACCATTCTCTTTAACTATGATAGTCCCACACTCTCTTCAGGAATAGATGGGACGAAACCACCAAGTGTGTTTTTGCAATGGAAACCTAAGAGCCCCTTGCCCAAAGACCACAATGTACTAACTTCAACTCATCAGAAGCAACCTCAGACTGCTAACTGGTCTCTATACAGGGCACTGCAGACTAAAAAGCATCTAACCCGCGAATCTTAGAGGACCAAATGTGCAGAGGATGCAAAAGCGAGGAAGAGACGACAGAACACTTTCTGTGCGAATGTCCGGCACTTTCGACATTACGTGAACGTTTCCTGGGTGAAAGATGACTGGAATTATCCGCCATCAGAGGGGTTCCGCGGATCGACGTCCTCGCATTCACGAAGGCCGCAGGATGGCTCGAGGCAGACACAGCCTAGGCCATAGGAACCCCTCCGAGGTTAGCAAAAGGGGTCTAATGAGGCCTAGGTGCTGTGGGAATTGTCCCACCCTCCAAGATATCCATATCCATATCGAACTATCAAAAGGTATATTTTTTTTCTTTGACATTGTCTGGCCTTGCGTAAGGAAATATTGGAGGAATCTACAATTGAAAATTGTAACATATTGTTAGCAACGGGTAACATCAATACTGCGGATTGAAAGGGAATCTGCGTTTTTCATGGACTTTGCGGAGAATGCGAATCCGGTTTTTGTTTTTTAAGGCCACGCACCACTTCAGCACTTAAGCACCACTTAAGTAGCAATTATACCCCACTATTGACAATTGTTGTTTAAAAAAACTATTTGTAACGGTCAGTGGAGTATTGAAAAAAAAAAACATAAATAATTCAAACTAATCTCAAGTAAAACCTTTATCTCTTTTTTGTTCTAGTCTGGAAAATACAATCGTTACAGGAAATTTTTTCATAAATTACATTGTGTTCTAGTTATTTCCTGGAGTCCAAAATCGAAAAATCTTGATAAAATATGCCAATTTTCAACTATCGCTCGAGCCCGAATGGTTTGTCGGAGAAAACCCTAAATAGTGAAGTTTGTAGGAAATTTTTCCTTCACTTTCAGTTTGACTTAAGAAAGTGTTTAGGAAAAGTTGTTGAAAAGTTCTAGTAATTCACGTTATTAGTTTAAAAAATAATAACGTGTCTCTCTGTTTATTAAATAGGTACCGGTCAGAGGTAAATAAATTTCTTAGTCTTGCTACAATAATTTTTCTGCCAATCTTCTTGATGAAGAAAATCTACGGCTATAATGATGTACCTATGAAAACATTATTTATTGATTTATTTTTATTGTTATCTTGTCACAGATTAAAACCCAATTAACATTGCTATGGTAATATCTAGAATTTTAAACTTTTAAGGGGAATTTTTTATATTTAAATTTTTTGTTTGTTTTTTAAATCTGTGATGGAATCCGACCAAAGAATTTGCTTTGTTTTTTATAACGTACCTTGGTATACACCTTGGTATATTTTGTTGTATTATTTAAAGCCAGTGAACATTTGTTTACTATATTCTTGAATCTTATTCTTGTCTAGTCTTGTCTAGTCTTTCGTCATACCTCCACCAGAAATGTAGGATTTATGTATTCCCTTAATAGTCAATCTTACACTGTGCCGAAATTTTGTATAATTCAAATGACATATTTACATATTTATTAACATATTTATTAAATCTATTTGGTACAAAAACACGTATATTTGAAGAAATTATGGTAACGAAAAGAGTTAAAATTTAAAACGTCTATTATTTAAAAGATTGAATAAAATAAAGATACACTACGGTGTACATTTGACAAAAAAACGGCGTACTTTACCGGTGTACAGTTATTTTTTTAAATTAAAATGCAACAAGTGATTATGAGTTATCAAATTGTTTTTATTTATTTTTTCATATCAAAACGTTGATATAATGTTGTCTATGGATCTAATGTATTACAAAAATACTTACCCAATTGACCAAACATTGGTCTACCGTAACAGGCCTAAAGTTATATAATTTTCTTAAAAACACATACCAAATATTTATCTAATTAACATAAATATGGTAAAATAAAGAATCTCTACAATTTTTTGTGTAAAATAATTGTATGTTCATCAGCATCATAAATACGTAAAATTATATGTGTGTACCCAACCCAACTCAAAATCATATTGATAATACAAATATATTAGTATTTTAAAACATCTGGAATGCGTCAATTTAATCTTTCACTACAACGCAAGTATTTGGCGTTAATTACAACCCTCTCCCCCAGCTTGTCCCGCTTTGCCTCAATTAAATTCTGGTCACCTTATATACAATCCATATCATGAAACACGGCCATTATTATGATGGCGACAGTAGGTTTGAATAATAACGACAGGGTTTTTGAATTATGACCTCTTTATTCAATGGTACTGTCAGTTCGCATCTCCACCAATGATTAACAAATTTAAAATATTTATAGAAATTTTTGATATTATATTATTATTGTCCAAATATTTATCTAATTAACATAAATATGGTAAAATAAAGAATCTCTACAATTTTTTGTGTAAAATAATTGTATGTTCATCAGCATCATAAATACGTAAAATTATATGTGTGTACCCAACCCAACTCAAAATCATATTGATAATACAAATAGGTATATTAGATTTTTAAAACATCTGGAATGCGTCAATTTAATCTTTCACTACAACGCAAGTATTTGGGGTTAATTACTACCCTCTCCCCAGCTTGTCCCGCTTTGCCTCAATTAAATTCTGGTCACCTTATATACAATCCATATCATGAAACACGGCCATTATTATGATGGCGACAGTAGGTTTGAATAATAACGACAGGGTTTTTGAATTATGACCTCTTTATTCAATGGTACTGTCAGTTCGCATCTCCACCAATGATTAAGATAAAATATTTATAGAAATTTTTGATATTATATTATTATTGATAGAAAATAGAATTGATGAGTGAATTTATGAGCCCGATTGATATCCATAATTATGTGTTCGTCAAATAATATACTATTATTAAAGCGTCAAGATTATCGACTCGTGCATTAACTTCAGAGAGTTCTGACGTGTGGGTATATTTACGTCGATGAATAATGAATGATCGTGTGATCAATATGCACGCGATTAATTATACTTTCTCCGCGGGTCGTCAAACTTACCCCACCGCACATCTGAGCAGCGTAATGCAAGGGGTATCCGCCATGGACATCAGGCGTCGAGACTGGTGCACCGGCGGCTAGCACGGCACGAAGAGCTCCCGTCTCCGCGCACACTGTAAACAAACAAACATCTAGGTTATTACAACAAAATTAACTCAGACTGTTATAATGCGGTAATGGGTCAATAATGAGGTAAATATGTATAATCGTTGCACTGTAATGCAACTATTTCATGATTATAATCACTCCACACTATGGGTTGGGTTGTATGTACAGTTGCCAAACTCCAAGAAGTAGAGTAGCTGGTAACCGAAGGTTCGGTTTTGGGAAAAAACAAGCGGACTTATTATCATAAAAATAACTCACGAACGTCAAAGGATTTGCTACCGCCTGTCAAAGTAAAAAAAAATTAGTTTTGTTATTAACACATTTGTGTTATTAATAATAATTATTCTTTATTGTACCAAAAACGTAATAAACATAAAAGATAGTGCCATTGCGTAAAGGTAAAGTCAAACAGAAAAACAACTTATTGTAACTTATTGTTACTTAATATATGATAAATTTGTGAACTCTTCAACATCGTATAAGGCTACTCTGGTAAGAAGTGCTTTGACTCGTTGTTTGAACACTCTTGTTGGTAGTTTCTCCACTCTTCTGGAACCGTATCAATGAGTTAAATATGGATGTTGGGCTGCTGTGGTGTTGGTTCTGTACCTGGGAATATTGACTCTAATTTTTATTCCTGGTGTTTACAAAGGTCACTTCCCCCCTAGTCTGCAGATTTGGCATTGCATCTTTTGCTGCCGGAAGTTGATGGAGGATGTACACTGAGGGGAGAGCCATTGTACCAAGTTTAATGCGTGTGCGTAATCACCCCACGCCACTATGCCATAAGAGATTCTAGAGTGGAACAATGCGTGGTATGCAGTTAGAGCTGCATCAGGATTAACTACTTGTCTGACGCGCTTGATTGAGTAGATTGTCTTTGCTAAACCAGCCTCCAATTCATCCAGGTGAGTCTGGTGTCCATGTGAATGCCAAGGAAATGCCAAGGAACACTTTTTGCTTACTCTGCGTTTTTTCGGTTGTTTGCGAACACGATTTTTTCAGATTTTGGCTGGTTAAGGCTCAGACGGTTTGCGGCAAACCAAGTTCCGGTTTCTAATGGACAGCTGTTGTTCACTGTCTCCACGGGCAATAAGTGTTGTATCGTCTGCATACATGAATACATGTCTCGGTATACTAGTTGGCAGGTTATTTGTGAAGATGGAGAAAAACAGAGGACCTATAAGGGAGCCCTGAGCTACTCCACACGGATTTACTGCGAGTTAGCCTTGTTTGTTATCTACAAACACCGCCTGTCTTCTGTTTTCTAGGTAGCTTGATATACGTTGTAATGGTACTCCTCGTATGCCGTAAGAATGGCGCTTATCTAGGAAGATATTGTGCTGCGTGCACTGCGTGCAGTCAAATGCCTTGCTGAGATCACAAAACAAGGCTACACTTTATTCATTACCCTCTAGTGCGTCCCAGACGAAGTCCAAGAGCGATAATACTGCGTCGATGGTACATCGGTGTTTGGATAAATATGTAATTAGACGTTGGACTAGCGCTGACTCCAATACCTTTGAAAAAAACCGGAAGTATGGCAATTGGTCGGTAGCTTTGCTTGCACCTTTGAGGGGTCCCCTTTCTTGAAAACTGGTATAACCTTTGCTGTCTTCATGGATTCTGGTACAACACCTTGTCTAAAGCACGTGCTAATTGCGTCTTACAGAGGTTGAGATATGACTGTCTACTCCCGTACTACCTTTGTATTTAGACCATTTATGTCTGTTGTCTTCCTTGATTTTAATTTGTGTATGATATCTTCTATCTTATACTTGGTTGTTGGAGTGAGAAAGAAGAAGCTAGTTTCGCTAATATGGTAAATCTGCACTTAATATTTTTTAATTTGAAAAAATGTTCAATAAGCTGTAGATACCACAGCAGATATTTTCACCGATTCCCGATTACTTAAATTGTAAAAAACGTTTTTTGTTTTTGAGAATACTAGTTCACCGAAAACTCAATAATCCAAATCAAAAGCAACACGCATGAGTTTTCTCTAAATCAGACTCAAACTACAATTTCTTCCTCAACAATGAATTGAGTGTAGTTTTTCAGAAGAAAACATACTATAATCAAATATAATTTCTTATAAAATAATAAAATTATTCCTTCCTAGAATACCGGTACGTAATGTTACCAATGTAACGACACACTGTGGGGTATTTGAGTAAAAAACTGGCCATAAATCAAATTTATAACAATAAACTAATGATCGCAAAGTAACAAAACAACTAATACATGCAGTGCCGTGTGAGAGTGATGTACGGCACAGCATCGTTGCAACATATGTCGCACCCTAGTTGTGTCGCTACCGTACCGGTACGTCAGGTAGGGGCCTGCGTACTCACAGAGCGGAACAAAACAATGCGTCGTGCACTACGGCACATAGTGTTGGCCGGTATTTCTTCGCTACGAGCGCTTAGGTGTTAATTGCGATTTGGTCTTCACCATCATTCCTAATGTCTGCTAGTCTGCGTAACAAATTGAGGGTTTATTGGATTGCTCTCAGCTGAGGAGATGATGCATTATTTTTTGTTGTGTTTGGTCGATATATTAAAGGGAAGGCGTCGTTGTGGTTTACGTTGAGGGTATACACAAGACTATCCATCATCTTCTCGGCATTGTTGGTAGTAAACACCACGTCCCAGCTTTTGTTCTGCAATAGGTTCAAGAGGGTGTGGAATAGAACCAATGTATCACAAAAGTGCTATTTATTTTAATCGAGCCTCGCACGATGTGACCCTGTCATGTCAGTCCAAAGTTTATGTTTACTATCAATAAACGTGTCCATTTATCCAGTTATTGAATATTACTTAAAATTTTTGCCAATACAGGTCCGAGGATTACTGTATATTTTACTGGACAACGCAGCGAGGTATAAACTTAGGTATATAAGAGACATTTCTTTGGTAGGTCTTCAGCACTCAGTTAGCTCTGAGAACATGGTTCGCGTCAGCATTTACGAATCTTGACACATGGCATGGGCATAACCCGGAAGCAGCTTATTTTCTAAATGATTCTGGCGGTCAAAGCCATTTATTGGTTATTAAAAAAATGCTGGTTATTTAGCATTTAGTTCAGCAAACTCGTAAGCAAAGCAAAATTGGAACAAAATTTCTCTATAATTGTTTTAAATTCTTATGTTCTATATGTAGCAATGGGCAGACGACTTTTCGTGTTGTTTTCCTGCTTATAACAAAATCCAGGGGCACAAGTCCACAGCCTTGCCCGTCTCTACGGGCGCCCATGCAACACAGTCGTCAGTCGATAGATAATGAAGGAAAATTCAATCAAGCTTCTACAGGGTGCAGCAAAACTACTGGGACTACAGGTTGCTGGATTATACCCATGATTACACAGTAAGCAAAGGAGTAGATCCTGCGGAATCAGCATAAATTACTCAAACCACCAAAACATTATGTGAGTTATTCCAGTACATTAACTATGAAAATATATTCGAAAAACTATGGATTTTTGGTAGCAGTACACCTACCTCGCCTTGCCAGGATACACCACTTTAGGAAGGCCACGCAAATCAGAAAATTGCAATTACCATTCTGATGGAAGACAATCGATTGCCTTACCTTGAAATACTGACCGCAGTGACGTTATACATCGACCATGCTTGACCCCGATTACGCAAATAATCACGTCACCTTTATAAATAGTTTCTGAAGCAAAACGGCACAAAACGATGACTGGACATCGGCGACATGACAAAACCAAACTAGACTTGCGATGCATGTTTGCGTGCCAGAAAGCCGTAACGATATGAGCTTTTGATGCAAATACATAGGAGCAGGTTGCGTTTCTGTATGGTTTATTATAATTTTCGTTTATTTGAGTATTGCGGCAAGACAATAGTATTGCTGACCTTCACTAACAATAAAACGAATGTATATAAAACCACCGCGTGTTCCTCATAATTGGTGTTGGAGTTCCACGTTTTATTGGACTCTCCCAAATCATGGGTTTTGCCAGCTTGATGGACCTTTGTTTATAGTCCTTGTTTGTGACCCTTGAAGATGCCAATGATCTATTGGCGAAAATTTGGTTAATAAACGATTGGAACTGATAAATAACTCGTATATAAAAAGAACTGCGTTTTTTTATGTGCATTAAGTGCTTAACATAATGAAACTAATCTAAAAGATTAACCATCAATTTAAACCTGAATTCTTAAAACTAGGTACTTGTCTCTAATAGGCTATCCACTGATGTCCTATATTTACTTTGTCCT
Source organism: Melinopterus prodromus (assembly GCA_964023965.1). Classification (NCBI taxonomy): domain Eukaryota; kingdom Metazoa; phylum Arthropoda; class Insecta; order Coleoptera; family Scarabaeidae; genus Melinopterus; species Melinopterus prodromus. Next base: position 33,764,285 of record OZ030391.1, on the reverse strand, counting down.
AAACAAGAAGCACTAACACTTCGCTCACTGTGCTCTGCTTTTTACACATTTCACTGATTCACTAGTTCGAAGGGTTTAGTTCCTTTTAGTCTTCTCACTAGATTCTGGTTGTCCAGTAGCTGCAGGGCCTCTACGTTGACGTGATGGCTTAGGCGAGATTCATGCTTAGTGGCGAATATTTTTATTTCTTGGATGACTTGTGGGACACCAAGATATGTACCAAGGAGCGTTAACCATATTCCTTGGTACTTTACTTTGGAAAGTCTGGATACGTTGTATATTGGAGTTTTTCGCGCAACTCTAACGCTGTATGCCGTATAACCAAATCGGTTTTCGTATTTGGTTGTAAACTTGTAGTTTGTTCTGTACTGACAACTGAGAGTTTCTTCCCAGAAGCCAGTACCGTTCTCTGTATTTGACGCCAAGCTCTACTCTTTTCTTCTTAGCGTGTTCTTTCCACCTTAGTTTTGTATACAGAGTCATACCCAAATACTTTGCAGTGTTCGCATATGGAACTATGGCGTCGTTAATCTTGACTTGAGGTATGTCCTCGATTTTTTTGTTTGTAAAGTTAATGTGGACAGAGTTCAGTTCGCTGAACTTGGTCTTCCATTTTTTGGTCCATTTATACATTTTATTACTAGCTTGTTGAAGATTCCTAGTATATTCTTCAATAGTTGATCCCACTGCCATTAGAGCCGTGTCCTCTGCGAATGTGATGACTGTTTCATTTTACAGCTGTGGAAGGTCACTTGTATATAGTAGATAGAGAATTGGTCCCAATACACTACCCTGGGGTACCCCAGCATTTAGAAGAAAAGCTTTGCAAATGATATAGAATATTCAGTAGGGTCCTTAATGCAAAAAATACTGCGATAGCTGGCTTTGTGACTACCTTCGACACGTGTTCAAGCAGTTCCATCAAATGATGGAAATGTGGCTCTGCAGCCACATGAAAATATTGTGCAGAGCCAAAACAGGCCGAATGCAAGGAATGCCGATTCCTATCCGACGGACCGTTAAAAAGATTTTAGATGATCTTCAATGACAAAATCCAGCTTGCTTAAATTATATGAAAGCTATTTACACATTTGTAGTGCACTTTATTAAGCAGAATTAAATATCGACGGTAATCTCTAAAAACTAATAGGTAGATTTTGAAACACCAGTGGTGAACAAGGCACATAGCGGTGAAAATCGTTAGAAATAGATTATAGTTTGAAACGGATATACGCGCCGGTATCTGAAGTTAAAGTGTTAAAGACACATGTGGTGATCTTTTTGTGGCGGTGAACTACGGCTTACCGTTGGAACCACTAACACTGCAGCCATATGACTTGTTGTACTGCCGCCGCCCAGGTAATCGAAGATCTTCGTCCAGGTAATGTGGCTGAAGAGTCTTCTGACTAGTTTTTCTTTTGAAAAATTGGTTGTTGTGTTCCCTCTCCCAAGGTTTGTTTACTCCAGAAGGTCAATACTAAGCATTCGAATAACATATGGGAGGCATCTTCCTCCAATTCGTTGCAAAATCTGCACAGAAGTTCTTCTTTCAGAAGTTGTAGGGTGTGCACTGTGCAGTGCTTCCCGAGCCTGCAGGTTTGGTTATAAGTCCAGTCGGTATCCTTAGGTTATTCCTACTGAGTTTGATCACCTATGACCTAATAGATCATCTTCAATAGTATTTTAATATGTCGGTGCCCTGTCAAGTTTTTTCCGCGGTTGGTGTGATGTTTGATAGCCCACCCTCGCACGTCAGTCATGATTACATACTTTGATATGCCTCGTGTATGGTTGATGAACTATTGCGAGAAAAATAACGCGTTGTCGAAACGTCGCCGAATGAGGAAAAAATAGTTTCGGAAAATCAGAAAAATCATAACAAAAGTAAGTTAAACCATTCGTCATAGTCTATTCATTGTCGGCAAACATCTGTAGAAGATGATCAGCTCATACTACTAAATGGTCAATTTGTTGCGGAAATTTCAACACGCTATCGTTGAGGAAGGCAGAGAAAAAGTGAGTTGGGCGTGTACTGCAATCGCATGGCAATGTGCATACAGCTGCCATTTCCAAAGCTGCTGGTCAATAATTAGGATTTTCTGAGTTGGAGCACCCACCCTATAGTACAGAATGCCTAGATCTTGTCACCAGTGATTATATCGTGTCTTAAAAATGCAAGACTGTATTAATTAAAAACGATTTAATGAAGAAGTGCATCAGTCTGTTTTGGAGCACTTTGCATTTTGGAGTATATTCCCTTAGCTGTCAAACAATAATTGGGATAATGGGAGATTACATAGGGAAGGATAATGGAAGAAATAATAACTGTCTTTTTATTTCACAAGTGCTTCTTATAGTCATTCTTTGTAGCTAGGTGGCGAATAAATGGACCGCACAACGTACAGTCAAGTTTCTATTAAGAACCAGGAATAAATAATTAAATAATTATATGTATATGTAAATTTGTTACTTATTTTAGTACTGAAAGTATTTGAAGGCCAACATTCTGCCGCAGCGTAATCTAAGTCATCTAGGCGATTTCGAAATCCATCGAATTACCTCGTCAACGTTTCAGATATGACTCAGCCTTACATTTTCCTATAAAAATCATATACAGTGCACACCGCTTAATGTGATCCCATCGGGACTTCCAGCTTTTGGTAACAATAACCGATTGATAATTATAGCCGACGAAAAACAAAAACTCGAAAAAAATCTTTGTTTAGAAAGTTAATATTACATACATATTATTTATAAAATATTAACTTTGTAAACAAAGATTTTTTTCGAGTTTTTGTTTTTCGTCGGCTATAATTATCAATCGGTTATTGTTATCAAAAGCTCGAAGTCCCGATGGGATCACATTAGGCGGTGTGCACTGTATATGATTTTTATAGGAAAATGTAAGGCTGAGTCATATCTGAAACGTTGACGAGGTAATTCGATGGATTTCGAAATCGCCTAGATTACTTAGATTACGCTGCGGCAGAATGTTGGCCTTCAAATACTTTCAGTCCTAAAATAAGTAACAAATTTACATATACATATAATTATTTAATTATTTATTCCTGGTTCTTAATAGCAACTTGACTGTACGTTATGCGGTCCATTTATTCGCCACCTAGCTACAAAGAATGACTATAAGAAGCACTTGTTAAATAAAAAGACAGTTATTATTTCTTCTATGTAATCTCCCATTATCCCAATTATTGTTTGACAGTTGCACTTCTTCATCGATATTAAATCGTTTTTAATTAATGCAGTCTTGCATTTTTAAGACACGATATAATCACTGGTGACTAGATCTAGGCATTCTGTACTATAGGGTGGGTGTTCCAACTCGGAAAATCTTAATTATTGACCAGCAGCTTTGGAAATGGCAGCTGTATGCACATTGCCATGCAATTGCAGTACACGCCCAACTCACTTTTTCTCTGCCTTTGTCAACGATAGCGTGATGTAATTTCCGCAACAAAATGAGCATTTAGTAGTATGAGCTGATCATCTTCTACAGATGTTTGCCGACAATGAATAGACTATGACGAATGGTTTAACTTACTTTTGTTATGATTTTTCTGATTTTCCGAAACTATTTGTTCCTCATTCGGCGACAACGCTTCGACAACGCGTTATATTTCTCGCAATAGTTCATCAACCCATACACAAAATTAAACTAATTTTGCCATGCAATCTTACCAATTACCAGACAAACATTGTAACCCTACAGTGGCTGCCACACAAAGGGAAGAAAGGAACCCAAAGAGCCGACAAACTGGCAAAAAAAGGATCGAGTGGACCAGAAGCAATGATGGGCATTTCAAAGTTTGTAATAATGGCTGACGTGCGAGGGTGGGCTATCAAACGTCACACCAACCGCGGAAAAAACTTGACAGGGCACCGACATTAAAATACTATTGAAGAAACCCTCAAGACATAGCTGAGGTGATCAAACTCAGTAGGAATAACCTAAGGATAGCGACTGGACTTATAACCAAACACTGCAGCCTCGGGAAGCACTGCACACCATACAACTTCTGAAAGAAGAACTTCTGTGCAGACTTTGCAACGAATTGGAGGAAGATGCCTCCCATATGTTATTCGAATGCTTAGTATTGATCTGCTGGAGTAAACAAACCTTGGGAGAGGGAACACAACAACCAATTTTTCCAAAGAATAACTAGTCAGAAGACTCTTCAGCCACATTACCTTATTTAGGCGATTTCGAAATCCATCGAAGTACCTCGTCAACGTTTCAGATATGACTCAGCCTTACATTTTCCTATAAAAATCATATACAGTGCACACCGCTTAATGTGATCCCATCGGGACTTCGAGCTTTTAATAACAATAACCGATTGATAATTATAGCCGACGAAAAACAAAAACTCGAAAAAAATCTTTGTTTACTAAGTTAATATTACATACATATTATTTATGAAATAAAATAAATATTGATGCTTTGCTTGAGGTATGTAGGTAGACAAACAAAATTAGACATAATCCTCAATAGTTGTTTGCGAAGAAGTGCGTTTATGTAGAGTTCGAACCCGTAATGCAGCTGAAAATTTTGCGATCGCTGGATACCACGACGCAAAGCTAAAGCCGCATTTCTTTGTTTGTTGGAGCTGGCAATTTTTCTATAGTATCTTCGTCCACTTTCTGTTTTTCACATTCGGTTTGGGAGATTGAAAACATTACAGATTAACGAATTTCATCTTCTGTAGGACGTTCTGCGGTAGTTACGGCGCGTATGCTGACGTGCCAAAACGAATGACCGCTCGATTCACAAGAAAAGCACAGCTTATTTGATTTTACCGCCTCGGTTCTTCGCCGCGCGTTTATTATTTTGCTTATTCGTTGCTCAACGCAAGAACCGACGTAAGAAAAAGTGATAACATAATACGATGTGATGATACCAATAAGCGGTATTTTTGCTATGTGGTAAACGTGGTGTTTTTTGAAAAAGTGATAACAATAACCAATTGATAACATTAACCGTGATTACAATAAGCGGCGTTCACTGTAATAAGCTGAGGTGATGCTAATGGCAACTAATTAAAATTTAACTGATGTAATAGCATCAATACCTTGGTAATTATAAAATAATTTAGAACTTTTAGATATGACAATAAAATATGAAGAGATCAATAAAATTTCACACTGACGGTTCTGGCTAAATGAAGTTTATTCGGACAGGTGTGAATAGATGTATTCAAAGTTCTTATGTAGGTCTTACGGCTAACGACGTTAATAATAACGTAAATATCCGGCTAATGAAGTTAATGGCCTATTGTGATAGATGTTAACGTTATTAGCCAAGTAATCACGTTAATAACCACCTAAAATGTCTAACGATGGTAACATTGGCAACATACCGGCTGACCCACGCCATAGGTACTCGCGTTTATTTTTGTTGTTCATAAAGGTAGACGAATCAAATTTGGGAAAGTGTTAATAGACAAAAAATGCCATTCTATGGCACCCTATATTCTTGTGTGATATTGTCAATCAGAATAACATTCTGAAATTATCACCAAGGCAACGAAAAAATAACTTTTTTTGTGTTAATATAGGTGGCTAGGAATTGGTGAAAATAGTCAAAACGTGTCAACTAAACACCAACTAAATCGATTTTGCCCGACATTGCATTACTGACGCCCTCTAGAGTGATTTAATTGGTTTTTTGGCCATTGAGGGCCCCTGATTATTTGATAGAAAACATCTTTTTCTACTCCTATTGAGGAATGCATTCATTATCATGGCAATTTATGATAAGTAATAGTAACCATTCCCCACACACATGGCAAATATTTCATTCCTCACTCCGCGTGCCGTGAGAAATATTTCATACCCCACGGCTTTAAGAACCAATCACAGCGCGGATTTTCATTTCATCGTGTTTTTAGAGCCTGCGCCGTCATGGCGTTGACAACTTCGCTAAGCGACGAGCGCTACAAACAAGTTTAGTCTTGGTTTAGTCTGTCAGATATACGCACGTATACGAAATACACGTACGGAACATACCTACTTACTTACAGTAATTACTGTCGTTAATAATAATTATTAAAAAATGGATTGTGATAGCAAAGAAGAGGAAATGTGTACTCCACCAGATGTAGTACAAGCCGCGCAAATCCACACATTAAATTTATTGCCCGAAAAATCCAGGACAAAATACGAAAAAACATACACTGCGTTTATGGATTGGCGAATCAGAAAAAATGTAACCTCATTTTCTGAAAATGTGTTGATAGCCTATTTTATAACAAAGACACCGGACGATGTATATCTACAAGCAAAGGTAAGACTTTTTAGAGGTTAACTGTATTATCTTTTATGTAACATAATACATTTTTCAAAGGTTGCACTAATTATGGGAATAATGGGAGCTTGTAGATGCCAAGAATTACATGCCATGAAAATTACGGATATAGAAGATCTTGGATCGGCATTTTTAGTGAAGATACCGAATACTAAAAACAAAGTGGTTCGCAAATTTACGATTACGGAAGAGTTTTATAGAATATGCAAAAACTACATTAACCTGCGCCCGAATGGCATACAGCTGGACTCGTTGTTTCTAAATTATCAGAAGGGTGCAATAAGAGCTCAAAAATGTGGCATTAATAAATTTTCAGCCATCGGCAAGAATATCGCAACATTTTTTAAGTTACCTAATCCAGAACTGTATACCGGTCACTCTTTTAGAAGATCGTCAGCCACCCTGCTCGTTGACGCAGGAGGAGATATCACTTCTCTGAAACGACATGGTGGCTGGCGGTCTACATCGGTGGCCGAAGGTTACATAGACGATTCTATGAAGAATAAAATGGACACTGCGGAAAGAATTTTTCGCTCTGTAACGCAACATTCTGCGCAGAGTTCCGCAAGTATCAACAGCGCACAAGCAACATCAAGTACAACAGAAATTAATTTTGCTAGTTCCAGTTCAAGCACAACTCCTTCAATTAACATATCGGACTGTTCAAATTTTACAATCAATATTAATTATAAATAAAAAGAAAATTGTTTAAATTGTTAAATTTCCAATAAAATATAAACGAAAAACGTGCTGTGATGTGCCTTATTTCATAAATCAATAACCACCCTTCCTCCATGATACCCACCAACAAGAGAAGTCAATAATAATTATCTGCCATTTTGTAGGTTAAACACCTTGTTATGGTTTCTTCGCTGTCAATATTTGACACTTTTAGAAAACAATCTGTAATACCGACAGTGTCATACATAAACAGAATACCTATATGTACTACATTGTACACATGTACAGCCACATGACAGCCGGTACCGTTCCAATACGCACTAAATTAATTAAAAAAAAAATTGTATAGTCGTAGAAAAAGTATAGTATTCCATTCGCAAGTAATGGCAATTACTCACTCGAACGTTTTGCAGCACTCGCCTACGGCTCGTGCTGCAAACTTCGCTCTCGTGAGTAATTGCATACATTACTTGCTCATAGAATAATATACTATTCCGATTACAACTACACCAAATACTTGATATTTTATTGAAATTCTTAGCGTACAAATATTGTTAGAAGCAAGGAAATCGACAAAAATATTGGCTAATGATCAAAGTCAGCATACAAGTACCTTTAAACGTCATTTTTACCCTACGATTATCAGAAAAATATAAAGAATTTGTTATCATTGTGTCGGAAAAGCTTAGGTCATTAGGAGACAGTATTTTTTTGGATTTCCTTGCTCCTAACAACATTTGTACGCTAAGAATTTCAATAAAATATCAAGCATTTGGTAATATTGTAATCGGAAAGATATTTTCTATCGAATAATCAGGGTGTGACCATTGGGTACCCGTGAAAAAAGTCTCACTGGCCAAAACTCAATTAAATCACGCGAGAGGGCGCCAGTAATGCAATGTCGGGCAAAATCGATTTAGTTAGTGTTTATTTGGCAATTTTCGACTATTTTCACTAATTCCTAGCCACCTAGATTAATACACAAAATAGTTATTTTTGCGTTGCCTTGGTGATAAAAATTGACGATCCATATGTTTTTGTGTTCAGAATGTCATCCTGATTGAAAATATCACACAAAGATGTCGTCAATGATGACGACATTTCCTGAAAAACCGGATGTCATATTAACTTTAAGAGTATCCAAAAGAATGGCATTTTTTGTCCATTACACTTTCCCAAATTTAAGCTTTATAAACAACAAAAATAAAAGGGAGTACCTATGGCGTGGGTAACCCGGTATATACCTACGTAGACCGCACAACCCGATGATCTGATATAGAACCGCAAAAACAATGCGGCGTCGTGAAAATGAAAACCAAAAACCAATGTACAATATTCTTTTTAGGAATATTGCATGAAGATTTTACAAAAATCTAAAATGGGCTACCAGTTCCATCACTCGCCTGACTAAATTTCAAATACGATTGATTTAATTTGTTGTTGCCAAGTTATTTTTTAATGGAAATATGTAAAAAAAAACTTTTTACCTTTGTTTTGTTATTATTTTAATGGTAAGTACATGTTTCGGCAAAAGACATCTTCAGCCCAAAAGCCAATGTTAAAATTTGCAGTACATAAGAGCAACATGTGCCTGTCGTTTCAGAACACGACCAATGCATACGTGCACAATGGAAATAATAATGATGTATGAAGATAGTTGCCTGGATTGCTGTTTTTGGACAAACCTGACAACCCTACGTATAAGACAAGTTACAGACCTGTAGCCCAATGAACAACAGTATGCTTCTCACTATCCACTGCATTGACGTCGGCGTTGTTGGCAAGAAGGAAGGTCACCAGTGGCAAATTTCCAGCTATAACTGCTAGATGGAGCGGTGTAAATCCATCTTCATCCCGAGCTTCGACCAAATCCGATGCCGCCATTACAACTAAATCAGCAGCTTGTGCCGCACATATGCTATCGCTTGTGCAACAGTAGTGTAGCGCAGTTTTGCCAGTTCGGTCTCGTTTCGCGATAAGTTCTGGCTGAAACAGAAAACAGTTATTATTATTATAATTCCACATTAGTGATTTCCCATTAAATATAAAAATGTACTATGAGAAACAACATTGTAGGCTCAGGCTTTTTGATGTTTTTTCGTTTTTAAGAAGGACCCAATTGCGCATTGGAGTAGAGAAAAAAAATTTCTACTCCTATTGAGGAATGCATTCATTATCATGGCAACTTATGATAAGTAATACTAACCATTCCCCACACACATGACAAATATTTCATTCCTGGCTCCTCATACCCCGCCAGTAGTGAGAAATATTTCATTCCTCACGGCTTTAGAACCAATCACAGCTCTGGATTTTTCATTTCCAAATTGTTGATACACTGCTTAGCGACATTGTCAAGGCATTGACAACGTCGCTAAGTGACAAGGCGCACCAAACAATTTTAATCTGTCAAAATCCTGTAAACCGTCATAGTGACATACAGCTGTCCCTATATGCACTAAAATTAATTTATAAAATTTCGTTGCATGGTCGTAGAAAAAGTATAGTATTCCATTCGCAAGTAATGGCAATTTCTCACTCGAACGCGTTGCAGCACTCGCCTACGGCTCGTGCTGCAAACTTCGTTCTCGTGAGAAATTGCTTACATTACTTGCTCATAGAATAATATACTATTATATAGGTATAACCAGCTCAACAATAATAAAGTTAGTTTTCCATGGTTTTTATGACTATGGTATTTGGCCTTAATCAATCTAATATTAAGACAGAATGCTTGTCACGTTTCTAGACATAACTAGATACGATTTATGTATTAATTTATTGTAGACGTCATAATTCTGTCTTGAAAAAAAAATAGTTTGATTGGGTTTATCAAGTATAAAATTCATCAAAATTACGTAGGTACAGTGCTACCAATATTAATATACCATTAAGACGATTAGAAGATGTTGATACATTATTAAAAAATGGGGCTTCTTAAAAAAAAATTCATTGTTTAGCTATATAAGCAAATTCTATTTGATCGAGATCGCTCGTACTGCATTAAAACTAGTTGGCCAGGATTTGACAGATATTTTGATACTATATAAATAGTATGAGAAAATCATCTGCCTGGCCCCATCAGATTTTTATTTATAGTTTAAAAAATCATTTGTTATAAAATGAAATAATATATTATTTTTTACTTTGCTCAATTATTTTAATAGTTTGTAACTAAATCTTGTACTGACTTTTAACATTATGCGCCGTTGAATCCAAAACCACACCAATATTTAATAAAATAGTAAATCATAGATTGTATAAAGAACAATAACAGAACAATAAATTACACTCCACAGAGTCCACTGAATAAATTTTCAAAATTTTAGAACATACGTATTGTGGATCAAATCGATATTACACCGCTAAGAAATTTGTCTTTATTAGAACCTACATATGTGATTAAATGATAACATAACACAACTGTTGAGTTTAATTATAGTAATTCCAAGACCTTTATTATTGATTTTTATAAGAATATATGATACAATAGAATTTGTAGTTGTCGTCGACATATGTAGTCAGCTAACTACTGCAGCTGACTGCAATATACATAAATGTAAACACAACTATAAGTGAACATATAAATCAAATATTTACCTTTTATTGTCCGTTGGAAACATCAGTCGTTATCAAAATATCACAGTTTATATTTATACTACGTCTATGTTTTGCCTGTGAAAATCTATCTCTAAATTACCTATGGCATAGGAACACGTTATGGTTCACATCATAAAAACGAATAACAAAGCTCGTGGTTGCCATGGTGTTGAGAATCATTATTAACGGATACATTCAAATGGCGGAGAGCCTCATTCACGAAGTGCACACCACTGCCACCCTGCGCCAGAGTTTATAAATAGCAATTCGCCCGAAACAAAGAAAAATTACATCAGTATATAGAACATCTAACGGTTATTTGTACTTAAGTAAAATTTTTAAATTCCAGTTTTATGTAGTATCGTGGCCATATATTATGTCCCTTCTTTTGACGTCGATTTTCTAGCAAAACTAGGGGCGAAAATTTTTTCAAAAATTCTGATTCTATCCTTGATTAATATGCTACAACTCATAAAAATTAGAAAGCTGTATGTATATGTTGGCGTTTTCCCGATTTTACCAAATTAAGAAGAATTGGCGCTGTTTTGCCCCGTAAATTTCATTCGTTTTACTTTAACAATTAATTATTCCGGAAATAATCCATAGATTTCAACGAATTAAAAAGTAAAACTACCTGCGGAATGCTAGCTTTCATGTGCCGTTTTGTAAAATCATTGGTTTAGTGGTTGACTCACAAAAAGCTATATTATGCAATGCCAGCAATTCCGTTATTAGAAGAGCTAGAACAATGAAATTCAGACTAGGCTACCCAATAGTTCATAGGTTTAAAGTTTATTACATAATCATTGTTTATCTTGCATTTTTCATATCAAGTTGTCTCTGTCTTCCCTTAATCCTCGCCTCGGGATTCGGACGGTGTCCTTTCTCGGGTTATCGTTGGTAAGGGTTCAAAGTTGTTTTACTTAGTGAAACTGGTCAGCATCGGGCTCTCACGTCTTGTTTTTCAATATTACTTTGATTTTAGCTTTAAAGCCTTCGTATGTCATGTTCTTCATGTCATTAGGCAGTGAGTTGTAAAGCGCTATATCTGTGGTTTGGTTTGGTGCACATCTGCTTGTTCGGTGTTTTTGTATTCTAATATGTGTTATTGTTCTTGTTCTATGGCTATGTACTTCATTAGACTTAGTGAGTTTCATTTTGGTCTTTATAGTTTTGTTTTGTATTCTGTTGATGAGTAACATTTTGTTTAGGGTTATTCTTTGTTGTAGTGTGAGCTCATTAGTGTGCTTGTGTACTTCGATTGTTGGTGTGTTTCTATCAATATTGTGTAGTATTTTTAACATTTTGTTTTGTTGTCTTTGAAGTTTATTTATGTTAGCATTTGTGGTGTCACTCCATACGTTTATTAAGTAGTTTATATTTGATGTGTACAGACTGTTGTATGTTGGCACTTTTAAGTAGGAAGGTATTATAACTATTATAGCTTTGGTGTGCTGCGGGGAAGGGAGGCGTTAGCGGTGCTGTCATGTCGGAGAGAACCGACACAGCTGAGAGAACCGGGGCAGCTTATTAGCAATACACCAAGAGAACGATAACTTGTCAAGGTAGTAATTTTAACTAACAATTAAATTATTAATTTTTGCATAATTTTGATTATAATATGTGACCCGGTACGAGAGAAATCGCTTCTATCAATTGGCGTTTTTGTTTTCTTTAGTTTTTATACGATAAGGTTGTAAACAAGATTTTGATGGAAGCGGATAGATCTAATAATATGGAGTTAGCAGATTTTTCCTATTAGTGGTGAATACTAAATTAAGTTTGCTTGATAAACCCAAAAAATATTTAAAATGTATGCCCGATTTTGTTATATAAATGTTCAAACTATTATAACTGTTTCAACAGTTTATTTATTAATAATATTTAAATACATGCACAAACAATATAAAATAAATACAACTCTTGATATATTACATATTGTGACGATCTTAACAGCCGCGAAAACGCCAGAAGTTCTAGGCCATTCTCGAAAGAACTCATTCCGGAGTGTTCCATCGAGGTAGCGAAGCGCAAGTAGCGACCGCTCTGGGCGAACGTAGAAAACTCGGGAACATTCCCGAGTATCGATCGATAGGCATATATAACGGGTACGCTCGACCGCTAGAGGACAGTATTATTCGGAGTGCAGTCTGAGCGTTGGCGCGATTATTGATCGACATAAATAGTTCGAAATAAATACAGTGAAGATAAATGTTTTTAGTGACCTTAAGTAAGTTAGTTAACGTTTGTGTTTAGTGTTCGTGTTTAATAATTAGGTAATACTGTAATAGTAATAGTACTGTAATAGTGTTAAATAAATTAGTTGACTATTTTAATATACCGAGTGTTTTAATTCACACCTTAACGAACGAAAAACGCTACATTGGTGTCAGGTGTCGGGTGTGAATTGGACATTAGTGAAAATAAAATTGAAGCGAAATAAATCGGACTAATTAGCGTGCGTGAAAATGGCGAAACTAGCGGACTTAAAAGTTAGTGAGCTGAAGAAGGAGCTGGAGGAAAGGGACTGCGATACGACGGGGAAGAAAGCGGACTTGCAGGAGCGGCTTCGTAAAGCATTAATTGAAGAAGGCCATGACCCGGACAACTTTGTTTTTGCTAGTGCAAGTGATATCGGCCAAATGCTGCAATGTTTGGAGGCCAACCAGGCCAAGTTGCTAGAAAATTCCGCCGACCTGGAGACTAAATTGCTAGAAAACTCCGCCGACCTGGAGGCTAAATTGCTGGAAAATTCCGCCGACCTGGCTAAAGTGTTAGAAAATTCCGCCGACCTGGAGGCTAAATTGCTAGAAAATTCCGCCAACCTAGAGGCTAAATTGCTAGAAAATTCCGCCGACCTGGAGGCTAAATTGCTAGAAAATTCCGCCGAACTTATTACCAGTTTAAAAAGCGAGCTTGGGGAAAAGCTAGAAGAGAATTCTGCCAAGTTAAAAAAAGAGATGTTAGAAAACAACGCCAACCTAAAAAGGGAATTACACGAAGAAATTTTAACAAAATCTTCTACACTGGAAGAGCGAATTCTTTTGATTTTGGAAGGCAAGATCCAGGAAGTTCAGAACAAAATCACAACGTTGGACGTCAACACCTTCGAGGAGTTGCCCTATCAACCTTCAGCAACGGACAACAAGAGCAAAGTTAGTGGCAATCAGGATTCCGTTGGGCTGATGCGCCTCAAACCACCGCAATTTGATGGTTCAACGTCGTGGAATGTTTATCAGCCTCAGTTTGAAGCGGCTGCAAAAGCGAACGGTTGGTCATCCAGGGAGAAGGCGACCGCCCTTACGTTAGCTTTGAGAGGAGATGCTGCTGCTATCTTGCAAAGAATGTCCCCGGAAGAGCAAGAAGTCTACGACCACCTGGTGAGACACTTGGAGATGCGTTATGGCCAGTCACACCTGGAACATGTCTACCACACTCAGCTAAGAAATCGGTGCCAGAAGTCAGGGGAGCCCTTACAGGAATTTGAGACAGATATTGCACGTCTGGTTCGACTGGCATATCCAGATGCCCAGGAAAAGATCATGGAACGTTTGGCGGTTCAAGCATTCCTGGACGGACTCCGTGATGGTGAAATGAAGCAAGCCTTACTACTAGCACATCCACCTAAGCTAGTTGATGCACTAACACGGGCCCTTGAATTCGAAGCTGCCAAGAACACGAACAAAGGTCAAGCTCGTGTCCGACAAGTGATTCCAGGAGAGGACGATTTCGAAGAGTCAGTCAAACGGATCGTCAGCGAGATCAATAGAGAACGTAGCCGCCAGGACCGGAAGTTGGAGTGCTGGAAATGTGGCAAGGCAGGCCACATAAGAAGACGCTGTCCAGAAGGCGTCAGTCCCACTTCCGCCAATCCGGAAAACTAAAAAAGGTCGATGCGAGGGGGCAAACGTCGACCTGTATTCAGCAAGCCCCAGCAAATACCGCCCAGGTCTCCTCACTGCAACACCATGCCAACAGTGTTTTCGTCGACGCGTGTGTGGATGGAACCCTCCGCACTGTGCTGCTGGATACAGGTGCAACGAAGACAATCATAAGGCCCGACATAATAAAACCTGCAGCTAAGGTTCGGCAATCAAAATGGCGTCTACGAACAGCAACGGGAGATCAAGCAAAAGTGCATGGTGAAACAAATGTCATGTTTACCATCGGGAAAGCCACGTTTGTCCATCCTGTGATAGTGGCTGAGATTGAGGATGAGGTGATCATCGGGACAGACATAATGGACACCAAGGGCTTCGAGTTAAGCTTTAGGCGGGGAGTTCTGCGGGTAGATGACGAGGAAGTTGTTTTACATCGAGAAAAGAATTTAAGTGTTCAGGTCCTACTCTCGGAGGAGACACTGATACCAGAACGGAGCGAGATTGTTTTGGACGGCTGCATTGATGGCAAGACCACAGATGGTGAGATAGTCATGTTCGAACCCGTAATGCATGACGAGGCTGTTGGTCGAGGAATAGCGGTCGGAAAGGCCCTTGTGCGGGCTGGCAGGAGTATTCCTGTGAGGATAATGAACGTCAATCATTATCCTGTGTTATTAAAGGAGGGCACGGAGTAAGGACACTGCTCTGGAGTTTCAGCGATACTGCGACAGGTTGCGGCAGTGGAAACCAGCCGGGAAGCCATTCCAGAAGAATTAGAAGTATCGAGATGTTTTTGATACTGGGAAGAAGGGGAGGACCAATATAATCCAGCATAAAATTAATACGGAAAATGCTCGTCCCATTCGGCAGACAGCTAGAAGACTACCGCTGGCTAAGAGAGAGGAGGCTGACAAAATTGTTGAGAGTATGGTCGAGGAAGGAATCATATAACCATCCAGCAGTCCATGGTCTTCACCGGTGGTACTGGTAAAGAAGAAAGACGGCTCGACCAGATTCTGCGTTGACTACCGGCTGCTTAATAATATATCCCAAAACGCGGTGACACATGGAGATTTTGCTCTACTGTACCCTTCGAAAAGTCCTGGTCAATAATTTCTTTAATCAAATAACCATTTATCGCAACCTTCAAATATCGCATTGTAACTCATCCAACAATTTAAAAAATTACAGTTCTTTCACTCAACACAATCATAATTATTTGAACTTAATAAATCTCATTCGTTATAATATACAAATTGTAAATGTTAACTGAAAACATAAGTAGTTTGTCACAAATAAACGCTCTTTCTACCAACGAAATATTTCAAACAAATGCGTTTTTACCCGCAAATAAATATGTTTTTGCCTCTATTCAAACACCAGATCTCTTTGAGTCAATGCATATTTATTTGAATTAAACAAAGTTGTCTATCTAAGATTTAATATTTTTCTTTTCGACCTACTACGTCTTACCTTAATTACAGCAATGATGAATTGCGCCACCTTAAAAATTAAGCGAGATACAAAATTCAAGAATTCCTGGCTAACCACCAAAAAGTCGACGAGTTTCAAACCTTGTGCACAACCTTTTGCATTAAAATTTCGATGGCGAAATTTCGGTTTACATTCTCTAAAACCACCAGAGAATATACGAAATTTTATGTTATGTGTCCTTACCACAGCAAAGTATTATTTTTGCATATTTAATAAAGTAATGTAGTATTTGTTTTTTGTTATATTTCAAGAATATTTTGTTTTATTGTTTGATTATGTTTTATGTGGCAGTATGATTTGGACATATTGGATATGACATAATAGTTTCACCCACTTACTGTCCTCGTGAACAATTACGAAAAGGTGGCAACCCTGGTAAACACTGTTCTTCTAGTAACTAATGAACGTGCGATGCCCCACTACTGGCAACGTCGCTGTCGATCCCTTCCCCCGATCGACCCAAAGACCGAAGAGCGCCGTGTCAATTGCAGCAGTCATGCGCTGCTTCAACTCGATCTTTTGTAGGAAAAATGCAAGATAAACAATGATTATTATGTAATAAACTTTACACCTATTTAGTGGGTAGCCTATAGTCTATATTTCATTATTCTAGCTTTTCTAATAAAGGAATTGCTGGCATTGCATAATATAGCTTTTATGGGTCAAGAACTAATCCAATGACAAAAATGCACATTGAAAGCTAGTATTCCGCAGGTGATTTTACTTTTTAATTCGTTGAAATCAATGGATTATTTCCGGAGTAATTAATTGCTAAAGTTAAACGAATGAAATTTACGGAACAAAACCAGCGCCAAATCTTTTTTAATTTGGAAAAATTGAGAAAACGCCAACATATACAGCTTTCTAATTTTTATGAGTTGTAGTATATTTATTAATCAAGGACAGCTTCAGAATTTTTTCAAACTTTTTCTCCCCTAGATTTGCGAGAAAATGGACGTCAAAAGAGGGGACATAATATATGGCCACGATAGTACCTGGATTTTTTAGTTTTTTTAATTTGAAAATGTCCACTTTCTGGCTATATTTTTGGTATCAAAACTACACATGTAAGTAATTCAGTTTTCTGATAAATATTGTAGAAGAGCATTGCTATCAATCGTACAAAAATAATTTTCCGTTACAGTTACCTACGTTTTTCTCACAAAGAAACCGTTTTTTTTTTTGTAGATCTAGTTAATTCCAATTTGCTTTCAACTTTAACCGTTATCGATACTAGGGTTTGTCGATTTTTTGAAAGAGCTATTATAAAACCGGGAAATATAAACAAACCAAATAAAGTACATGTGAATCAAAAATAAATAAAGGTAAAGTAGTAACAAAGGAGCTAATTAATTAATTTTGTAAAATAATGAAATCTAATTTGGGGGGTTAAATTCATAAAAAATGCTGATATAGAATATAATAAAGAAAGTTTTTCGTATCTTCGATATTTGTGTGTGTAAGAGAATGTGTTTTTCTTGTTATTTTGAATGCACAGACATAATCTTCGATTGATTTCCATTATTTTCCTTTTCAGGAAATTTTAAAATATCTTTTTAAATTTTGTAGTACACGTTAAAATAATAAAAACAAGAATCAGGTTATTACACGGTGACAGCCAAAATTATGGTTTTGGTGTAAGTTTGAGATGCCCTGTGGAGTAACTAATGAACTTGTGTAGGTCCTGAAGTACTCTGTTATAAAGGCATAATATTATAAAATTGTCCACATTTTGCTCTTTAATGCGTACCAATATCTGAATGTTAGTAGAACATACATAGTGTCTAGTAAAATTTTGTGTAGCTAGTAGCTACCACAACCACTGGAAAAAGTGTATGTGCATTGTAGGGTGAATATGCCGAAATGCCACACGATTGCATTTACTATTTTATAAATTGTTTTTATTAAGTTACGAAGCAAGTACAGTGTACACTTTAAGTTTTACTTATTAGAATTTAATTTTCTTTCTACTGGTTTATCTGTTAATTTTCGGTGATTATCTAAAAATTAAATCGTGGTTAGTATTAAAATGTATAGTCTAATACTTTCAATCAAGTAACATTTACTTCAACGTTTAACCGCATACCAAATTGCAGAAGTTTACTTGACCTTGTCTATCTTCGAAAGAAATTCATCCAGTATTGGAATGAACTAAAATAGTGTAATTTTTTTTTGCTTTAAACTGACTAAGGTGTGTGACGGCGGGTTAAATAAACCGAAAAGATAAGAAAAAAGCACACACAAAACAAAAAATGACAAGAAATAAATAATTACTTTTACATAAGTAAAAATCTGATGTGGCCAGGCACTTGACTTTATCATACAATATATATAAAATTAATAGTTTGGCTGCATGAGAATCTATTTGATTTAGATAAATCGTGTCTGCATTAAAATTAAACTAGTTAGCCAGGATTTTACAGACATTTTGATACTATTGACAGTAGGTATTGTCAAAGCATCAGCATTTGACACAGCCTACTGTCATTCGAAAATAGTTATTTATGTAACAAGTGCGGGAAAGTACGGAATAGCGCGACGAGCGGTGATGCGGCGCGTCACCGAAGGCGGTGTGTCGCCGTCGCATGTGAACGAGTCGCGCAACGTAGTTTTCGGCAGGAGTGGTATCAACGTTTTTTGTGTTGCTTTTTGAGGAATATGTATTAAAAAAAAATTAAAATGGTTATATTTCTGTATAGGAAATGTTAGGTTGATCCCACTTCTACGAAACGTCAAGTTTAAAAAGCTATTTCAAATTCTGACAGATTTATATATGTTCATGACACTCTAGATGTCACATCCGTACAACATACTAACATAAAAGTTTTTTCGTTTTTAGAATTTGATATAACAACGGGTTGATATTCCTTATCAAATTGGTGGTCTTGGTTTATTTTAAATTTGTATTTTGTACTTCCATAGTGGCACTCCAGCCTCGAACGAAATCAGCTGTTATCGGGTGCGACAGCACACAAAAAAATTCTACTTTGCGTTCGTTATGAACTCATAACGAAACCGGTTTTGGTGTCGTTATGAAAACACTGGTGAAAACACAAACATTTGGTAACTTTTAGTTTTCCAAAATTGATGATATTGACGTCAAGTGTCAAATAAATTGACATCTCAATTGCTATTGGCTCGCGTCAGTCGTATTTGTGAGTTTTACTACAACTACCAACTGTTGAATATGAAACTACTCTAGATTGTACGATGACAACCGCAATTTTCGAAATCTATGTAAATTTAATGTCGCAAAGTAGAGAAAATAGTATATAACACTCGTTTTATGAGACGTATTGGCGCACTCGTTCCATTTGGGCCCTCCTCGCTACGCTCTTCGTCCCCAAAACTACTCGTGCGCCAATTTTTGTCTTATAAAACTTGTATTATAATATACTATTATAGCGAAAGTGTCATATATTGACTGCGATTGCGGATGACAAGATATCTAACCGACAAAATAACCGATAAAGATGTATTACTTGCGTATTATATTAATTAATTCAGATCATTTACATATTTTTTGTCTATTTTATTCATAATTCATCATTTTATACAAACATTAATAGATTTGTCAATCCAGGTTTGTCCATATTTTCTCCTCGATTTTTCGACCAATAAATTTTATGTCCTTACTTGCGACGCTTCTACTATATCTGGTGGAGTACAAATGTCCCCTTGTTTGCCATCAGAATCCATTATTTTTATAATTATCACAAATTACAGTTATTACTATACGTACGCATTGCCGTAAAATATCTTTCACAGAGAAACCTTATTTGCAGCGCTCGTCACTCGTTAAGCAGGTCTCGGTAAGCAGTGTCTCAAAACACGATGGAAATAAAAATCGCGACCTCTGCTTGGTTCTAAATTCGAAACACGACTCGCGGGGTATGAGGAGCCAGTGACCCAATTCTCATCATCTTTTTGAAGCGAATGCGTGACTTTTCGAATGGAGTAGGGATATCACCGGTTGCCCTCTGGTTCGTATCTAGGCTGTTGCTAAGAACAATAACGCACGCGCCACGCCCATACTTTTCAATAAAACGTATGTGAACGTATGGGCGTGGCGCGTGTGTTATTGTTCTTAGCAACAAACAAACTTGCTCATAGATACGGGCAACCGGTGATATCCCTACTCCTTCGAAAATTCACGCATTCGCTTCAAAAAAATGACGAGAATTGGATCCCAGGAAGGATATGTTTCTCATGCGTATACGAAATAGTTAGGATTACTTATCGTAAATTGCTATGATAATGAATGCATTCATCATGAGGAGTACAACAAAAATTTTAAATGCAAAATCTATTTTGAAAATTTGTCAATTTACGCAACTTTTGTCCTATTTATACCGTAGCTACAGTTTCCGAGAGACATGATGAGACAACATGGGTTCATCATGTCTTACATCATCCGTGAGACACATCCAAATATGTTGTCAGATTTTGAAATTTTAAAATGACCGATTAATGATGGAGACAAAATTTTTTTAAAATGTCAGTTACTTATGTAGCTTATTTGCTGTGAAATTTTAAGAGTTTATATTCCAAAACTGATGTCCGTTTTAAAATATTTTAAAATTGCAGTACCGATATACCAAAAAAAAAATAAAAACCGTTGAATTTGCACGAAACTTATTTTCCGTAATATTTGAAGAGTCCAAACATCATGTCAGATTTTCGAAACAAATTCAAAATGGCGGATTAAATGTTACTACAAGAAATAATAAAGTAAAAAAAAAAACGGGGTATGATATTATGATGTTTTCTACTCTCTGATTCTAAATGGCAGGCCAAAAGAGGCCACAAGACATATACTAAACTCGCTTTCGTAATCTTAACGATAATTCCTTGAATTCCTTGACTCAAAATTCATAATGACATTTATAAAAACATTGCCGCATTCGGATCTGTTTTTCCTAAGATATTTGAAGCTGCCATACCTGCAATCCGATTTTTAATTTACAGTGGCTGGTCCAAAGAAATTTACCAAATAAAAAGCCTTAACTTTATGTTAAGAACGGTTAACTTTTAATGAACAATATGAGAAATAGAAATAACTTTCTTGGGTGAATAGTCGCATTGAATTTAAAATGCGCATTTTGTATCCAGCTGCACGTTACAATAACGATTGCCCGGTAACATGCTTACTCCCTTCTGAACTGACGAACATAGTATCTCCAGAAGGCGACAATAGTTAATGCAATATAAATCAAAAAGCGGCTATTTTAAGCTGGCATTACACTGACAAATAACCACGTATTAATTTACCTTTATGTTGGCCACATCCGCACGGACAGCTTAAGCGCAGGCATCTGACCAGTGCACTGTACACCACCGCTGCTGAATAAATCAGGTGAGCGTGTTTGGTGCAAGCGAAACGTCTCGGCGAGTGCAAGTGTTCTACTTACAGCGGAGTATAAACTGTTGTCGTTTTCGTAACACACTAACCTGAGCACGCAAGAGTCGCCGTACTTTTTCAACGTCACCTTGTTGGCAGGCGTACATGAGAGTCGAGACGCCACGCGGACTGCCGACGCGTGGCGCTTTCTGCCCCGCCGTCGCTGCGGCAACCGACGGCACAATACTCATGGTCCTGTTCTGACCCGACGTTCCACTGACCCAGCGACTCCACCATTTTCGCCATACACTAATCTCATCGTACCAGTACTGTAATCAAACACAATTTTTATTAAATTTGCGTTACGAGTGTCATTGACCTTATTTTTAACCTACGACGTAATCATAGCGTAATTTGTATTAGCAGAGTTTTTGTATTAGGTGCATTCAGGTCAAGTTTTTGCATTTTAATAGGTTTTCCTAGAAAGTCCACTAAGATTCAGGTAAGCTAAAAATTCTACTTGCATAGAAAATTGTCTATTTCTCGATAACACTCATACTTTGTGTGGTGGTGCATTTGGTGGCATTAAAAGAACACACGTTAAAAATACATCTAACTACTGAACACCTATAATCGTTTGTGAGCGCGTCGGGTATAAAAGCACGACAAAAAAACAACGATTTGTAGTTCAGGCAAAAGGTATTTTTAGCTGAAAAATAGGAAAGTTTTGAAATTTGGTATTTTAACGTTGCTTGATATCATCAATAACTGACAGCTTGGAAAGATGTCCCAATTAGAATTCTCAGTCACAGGACTTGGTACGAGCAGTTTGTTATCGGAAACACAGGCTATACTGGATGTTGCATTTAGCGTGGCAGAAAACAAATGATTTTTTTAAATGGAATGTTCTGTATACTATAACATATTATGTTAAAAACTACGTTGCAGATATTTTCTTACAACTGTGTCAGGAACTAACCGAAACGAATAGGGATGTAGGCGATGAACGTAGTCCATTTTTATAATTTTTAAATGGCATTTCCTAATTTTTTTGAATGGAACCCTTTTTTTATTATATTCTGGTTCCATTTACCAATAAGTTGTCTTTAATATATGTATTGTATGGTAGGTATGTACTTATTTCTACCCGTTTTCGTGTTATTTGAAAAATGAAAATGTGTAATAAATCATTCCAATATCGTGCTGTAATATTAGATCCTGGACAATTTGGTTACATTTTTCATGAATTTTGTAGTATTCCACACACCACAGGTTAGTAGCTAGGAAGGTTAGAATTAGAAATGTTTTTGCTGATATCAGAGAAAATAAGAGACCGATGTTAGAAAATACTTCGAGATCTTTTACCAATGGGATTAATCTTGGTAGAAGACAAAATGGAGGCCATTTTCAATACCTTGCAAATGAATAAATACTTGTTGTTTTATCTTTAATAGTTACAGTTTTTTACCTGTTTAAAGTTAATGTTTATCAAGTAAAAAAAGACTTTAATAAATGGTATTAGATGTGTTTTCTCTTAATTATTTGTTTATTTATTACATTTTTAGTAGAATATTTTTGATTTGTCTCAAATTATACTTATTAGTTAACCTTATTAAGTACCTTTAATGAAAGGGCAATTCAATCTATTTTCCTTCCTTTTCAATGTATTTTGGGCAAGATTTCAATTTTTTAAATTCTGTGAAAGTTGTAAGAAAATATCTGCAAAATTGTCGTTATTGCGAAGATGTCGAAAAATGCCTGCAACGGCCATTTTTCTTCGCAACCATAATATGTTATACAATACCGAGCATTCCATTTAAACCAGTACATTTTTTCTGTCACCTCTAAATTCTACACCCAATATCAATAAAAATTATTTTACGTTGTAGAAAATGATAGGTCAAACAACTTGTATGAGCTATGTTTTTCCTTCTATAAACATAAATGCTATGTCAACCACTGCGACTCTAGTGACTCCTCCTGTATATCAAAATATGATGATTTTGGTACCAATCTTAGAAAAAAATTGTTTCGGCGGGGTTGATTCACCGACTATATTGTTTACGTAAAAAACTGGAGCCAATGAGATGCAACCAATTATATACTCGGCAATCCCTTTTGGTTTTAGGCGAAACACTTTTGTATCAAGTACCGCCAGACAAGTTGGTGCACCCTCTACTTCCAGTGTTTGAAATAAGGCAATATCAACTTAGACCTGGCATTTACGTACATAAAAGCCAACGATAATCAAATATTAAAAACATGCTAAGCGCACTTTATTATGGAGCTTCATGTCAATCAGTTTGATATCAGCGTGTTACCGTAGACAGTAACAGAGCTTTCGCGGCACGCAACGTTCACGTTGCATTTTCCGGTTTTCCACTTCGGTCCGTTTCGTAGTTCAATAATGTAGGTCGTCTGTTGGTCAGGGTCGAGATTGGGAATTTTACCACTTAATAGCGTCTAATTATCATAAGCATAGATTTTAATCTGGTTCAGATAACATTTCTAGGTTAAGTTATTTGGGGGTTGCTTTATTTTTGATAGCCAATTCATTTATTGCCCATGAAACACTAACATAATTATTCCTGGTGGTAAATATGGTATAAATTAAATCGTAATTTATTTCTTGTAGCGGAACTAAATAAAATATTAAGCGATACTAAGAAAATACAATCAAGAACGGTTTACTTAAGTTTGTGGTAAAAAGGATAAGTTATATTGTTATAAGAGTTATTTTATTATTTACAAGTAATTAGTTAATGGTATAAATTGCTCCATAACGTTAGAGGGGATCGTATGAATAAAATATATGTTTGTACTATCTAACGTGTTTTTTTATTGATGTACTTCTGGCTACATGTTTCGATTAACAATCGTCTTCAGGCCAAGCTACAAAAATAATAGAAGAAAAGTCTTTAACATCACTAATAAAATCATTTACACAATAGTTATAAAATAATAAAATATTATTACCGTCAGTTTTGGTTGGTAAATGTGTCATACAGAGTAGTGAGGTTATGTCTATGGCTTTCACAATTCTTACAGTATATATAGCTAAAAATACAGAAAATTTGTTTAACATCCACATGTCGGACACTAGGTAACAAAAGCTTACATGTAACAGCGGTCTATGGTAATTTAAAACTAATTAATTCTTGCTATCTTCAAAATCAAGCGTGCGAAATGTCTATCACGTATTAAATCAACCATTATCTCGTGGTGCTTGCGGGAAATGGCGCGCAGCGGGAACTTTGAAAAGTTTGGAAAATATTCGGTGGGGGTTGATTTCAATAATCTCATTCATCAGCAGGCCTGGTGTTCGTACATGATGTCTCATAATCTCCATTTCTTCAAGAAGATACATTTTTTTAGATTTTTGAACTTGGTGGAGTAACTGGACATTGTCACTTTGTATTTTATGTTTAGATTCTAAGATGTGTTTGTATACATTTGAATCTTTACAAGAGAGATGTTCTTTAAAACGTATTCCGAGGTTTCGTCCTGTCTGTCCTATATAAAATTTGTCGCATTCACTATAATTCACCTTATATATCCCACTCTTTGTCATGATATCGAGCTTTTCTCTATTGTTAATAAGATGGTTCCCCAATTTGTTATTGTTTCTAAAAGACATAGATATATTATACTTAGACAGTGTATTTTGTATTTTATGGGTTAATATTCCTTGGTAATTAAGAGCTATAAATGGGTTTTTTATACCGACATTTGGGTATACCATCTTCATTATGTTGTTTTGATAAATGTCATTATATATACGCTGCATACTTTTTAAAGTATAACCATTGTTATGGCCTATTTTTAAAATATTCCTTATTTCCTTGTCATATTTTTCTTTATTTAGAGGAATCTTTGTGGCTCTATCAAATAAATATCTAAAAGCAGCACGTTTGTGTGATGGCGGGTTGTATGAATGGTGAGGTATAATTATGTCAGTACTAGTCGGTTTTCTATAGATATTAAATGTTAGTTTACCTTGCTCGATATCTTTAGATATCTTTAGAAGAGCCACAAAGATTCCTCTAAATAAAGAAAAATATGACAAGGAAATAAGGAATATTTTAAAAATAGGCCATAACAATGGTTATACTTTAGAAAGTATGCAGCGTATATATAATGACATTTATCAAAACAACATAATGAAGATGGTATACCCAAATGTCGGTATAAAAAACCCATTTATAGCTCTTAATTACCAAGGAATATTAACCCATAAAATACAAAATACACTGTCTAAGTATAATATATCTATGTCTTTTAGAAACAATAACAAATTGGGGAACCATCTTATTAACAATAGAGAAAAGCTCGATATCATGACAAAGAGTGGGATATATAAGGTGAATTGTAGTGAATGCGACAAATTTTATATAGGACAGACAGGACGAAACCTCGGAATACGTTTTAAAGAACATCTCTCTTGTAAAGATTCAAATGTATACAAACACATCTTAGAATCTAAACATAAAATACAAAGTGACAATGTCCAGTTACTCCACCAAGTTCAAAAATCTAAAAAAATGTATCTTCTTGAAGAAATGGAGATTATGAGACATCATGTACGAACACCAGGCCTGCTGATGAATGAGATTATTGAAATCAACCCCCACCGAATATTTTCCAAACTTTTCAAAGTTCCCGCTGCGCGCCATTTCCCGCAAGCACCACGAGATAATGGTTGATTTAATACGTGATAGACATTTCGCACGCTTGATTTTGAAGATAGCAAGAATTAATTAGTTTTAAATTACCATAGACCGCTGTTACATGTAAGCTTTTGTTACCTAGTGTCCGACATGTGGATGTTAAACAAATTTTCTGTATTTTTAGCTATATATACTGTAAGAATTGTGAAAGCCATAGACATAACCTCACTACTCTGTATGACACATTTACCAACCAAAACTGACGGTAATAATATTTTATTATTTTATAACTATTGTGTAAATGATTTTATTAGTGATGTTAAAGACTTTTCTTCTATTATTTTTGTAGCTTGGCCTGAAGACGATTGTTAATCGAAACATGTAGCCAGAAGTACATCAATAAAAAAACACGTTAGATAGTACAAACATATATTTTATTCATAAGTAATTAGTTAGTTTACCAATTTATTCTATTGTCGCCAATAAGCTATCGAGAATGCGTGAACTTATTCGGATATATGTGTTTTGTACAAGCTGAATAAAAAAATTGTCTAGCCATAACTAACGCAATTACTATTTGTTATTGTTACGAAAAAGTAAATTTAATTCATAGTAAATAGAAACTAGTAAAAGAAATATTATATTACTTTATCATACGTAGTATGACAAAGTATCGTAATGGGGCCGAAGAAAAATTAAATTTTAGCGGAAATATGTCTGGTACTGCATTAAAACTAGTTAGCCAGGATGTGACAGATGATTTGACACTATTGACAGTATTGTCGCAAAATCAGCATTTCCCTTGGGAAACACTGGTAACTTGTATGATAAAGTCATGTACCTGGCCACATTAGATTTTTTTCTTAACTTACTACAACTGAAAACAATTAAACGGATCGGTCTTTTAACAAATTAAAGTACCATCCAATGGCATCATATACATATTTGAAATACTGAATATGACTGTAGTTACGATAAGTTCCGGTTACCTTGCGAAAACCTAAAACTGGTATCATTAAATTCTTCAAAAAAAGGCTTAACTTTCCGAAGAGGAGAGAGCATGTCAAGAGCTTATGTCTGCTTTTGCAATTTTCATAAATATCAAAGATGGTAAGGTATAGTGGAATTACATGGAATTAATTTTACATGGAACTAATATACCTAAAGAACACAGACTGACCCAAAACTCGAATTTTTTCGTAACAACCGAGCACTGATGCCATGTAGAAAAAAAGCATCGCATGAAAGTAATCTATTATTATTGATTTACTAAGGTAGATAGCAGATGTCAATGTCCGAAAACAAATTTTTTATTCATTATCTGCGTCCAATCGATATGTATTTTCACGCTGAGGGCTTCGGTTCGACGACACCGACTTAGGATTGTTGATGAGATATCGATATGCACGTGTTTTATATTCCAGTGGCCAAAATCACACAAAGTAGTTTAATTAATTGTAATTATTAATTTATAATAATTTATTACGTTTGTGTTCTCTTTATTATTGATGATTATTTGTTGGAACAATATCTAGTAGCTAATAAAGGCCATATTAGATATGAAAACATGTTTTTTTCTGTAATTGGAAAAGGTACTGTCAATAATTCTATAACTACTTCATAGTTTGAAATATTGAAGATTATTTTGTTATCATAAAATTCCAATTTTCCTAAACTTCAACATAAACTGCAAGTACGGGTAAATACATGTAACAAAACAAGGTATTTGTATTGCAGAAAGGCCAACACAGTGGATGACTCGATATCATTATGGAATCACAAAATTGTGTGGGTACTCACTTTGCGTAGATGGCTTGTTATTTTTAAAAATTCTTGTAAATTTTTAATTATTAAAATACACATTTCTATGAAAAGTTCAATTTCCGACCGCCATCGGCACTTTTTTTTAATGGCAACCCGAAGCGTACTGGTGCAATTTTTCACAAGCTAAGTGCAAGCGAGTGCGATCCCAACAGAGCACGCATTAAAGCCATATTGCACTCGCCAGCACGAGCTCCCAGAGCTCGTGGAGAAGAATGTGCACTGAGTACAGATTCTGCTGCACCGGGTTACCAACAGAACACGAAACACTCTGTGAGTGCAACCAAAAGAAAACGCTATTACTCAAA